>CM021105.1:17268675-17433882 GCA_007115665.2 Sequoiadendron giganteum
GAGAGAGAGAGAGAGAGAGAGAGAGAGAGAGAGAGAGAGAATTTTGAGGGTATAGGGTTGAGGACCTATAGGTTTAAGGGTTTAGGTTTTATGGTTTAGGGTTGAGGGTAGAGGGTTTAGGGTTTACAGTTTATGATTTAGGGTTGAGTTTTTAAGGGTTTAAGGGTTGAGGGTTTAGGGTTGAGGGATTAGGGTTGAGGGATCAGGGTAGAGATGGAGGGAGAACTAAGATAGAGAGAAGGAGAGAAGAGGACAAAGGGACATAGATATATGAGGGTTGAGGATCCAATGTATAGGGTAGAGGGTATAGGGTTGACGACCTGTATGGTTGAGGAATTAGGATATAGAGTTAAGGGTATAGGGTTGAGGGATTAGGGTTGAGGGTACATATGCTTGAAGGATTGGGGTTTAATTTTGATGGTTGAGGATTGAGGGTATATGTTTGGGGGATTAGGGTTGAGGGTCCAATGTATAGGGTAGAAGGTATAGGGATTGAGGGATAAGGGTTTAAGGGTTGAGTTATTAAGGGTCAAGAGGGTTGAGGGATTAGGGTAGAGAGTTTAATAAGTGGTTTTAAGGGTTTAAGGGTTATGGGTAGAGGGTTTAAGGGTTTAGGGTTTATGAGTTGAGGGTTTAGGGTTTAGGGTTTAGGTTTGAGTGTTTAAAGGTTTATAGGGTAGAGGGTAGAGGGTTTAAGGGTTGATGGTTTAAGTTTGAGGGTAGAGGATTGAGGGTGTAGGGCTGGGGGATTAGGGTTGAGGGTCCAAATTATAGGGTAGAAGGTATAGGGATTGAGGGATTATGGTTTAAGGGTTGAGGTATTAAGGGTCAAGAGGGTTGAGGGATTAGGGTAGAGAGTTTAATAAGTGGTTTTAAGGGTTTAAGGGTTACGGGTAGAAGGTAGAGGATTGAGGGTAGATGGTTTAAGGGTAGGGTTTACGGGTTGAGGGTTGAGGGTTGAGGGTTTAGGGTTTAGGGTTTAGGGTTTAGGGTTTAGTGCTTAAAGGTTTATAGGGTAGAGGGTAGAGGGTAGAGGGTAGAGGGTAGAGGATAGAGGGTAGAGGGTTTAAGGGTTGATGGTTTAAGTTTGAGGGTAGAGGATTGAGGGTGTAGGGTTGGGGGATTAGGGTTGAGGGTCCAATGTGTAGGGTAGAGGGTATATGGGTTGAGGGAATAGGGTTTAAGGGTTGAGGGTTGAGGTATTAGGGTAGAGAGTTTACTAAGTGGGTTTAATGGTTTTAGGGTTGATGGATTGGGGTTGAGGGTAGAGGGTATTAGGTTGAGGGTAGAGGTTAGATGGTTTAAGGGTTGAGGGTTGGGGGTTCAAGGTTGAGGGTAGAGGGTTGAGGGTATAGGGTTGGGGGATTAGGGTTGAGGGTCCAATGTATAGTGTAGAGGGTATAGGGGTTGAGGGATTAAGGGTCAAGAGGGTTGAGGGATTAGGGTAGATATTTTAATTATTGGGTTTGAGGGTTTAAGGGTTGAGGGATTAGGGTTAAAGGTAGAGGGTATTGGGTTGATGGTAGACGATAGATGGTTTAAGGGTTTAGGGTTGATGTATTAGGGTTGAGGGTATTAGGGTTTAAGGGTTGAGGGTTGAGGGATTAGGGTTGATGGTATAGGGTATTGGCTTGAGGGTATAGGGTAGAAGGTTTAAGGTTTTAGGGTTGAGCGTAGATGGTTTAGGGTATAGGTTTGAGGGTATATGGTTTAAGGATTAGTTTTTTAGGGTATATGGTTGAAGGATTAGCTAGAGGGTAGAGGGTTTAAGGGTAGAGGGATTAAAGGTTGTGGGTTGAGGGTAGAGAGTTTAGGGTTTAGGGTTTAGGGTTGAGGGTTTAGGGTTGAGAGTAGAGGGTTTAGGGTTTAGGGTTTAGGGTAGAGGGTAGAGGGTTTAAGGGTAGAGTGTAGAGGATTTAAGTGTTAAGGGTAGAGGGTAGAGGGTTAATGGTAGAGGAGAGAGATGTGAGTGAGTGAGAGAGAGAGAGAGATAGAATTGAGAGTATAAGGTTGAGGACCTATAGGGTTGATGGTTTTTGTGTATTGGGTTGAGGGTAGAGGGTATATGGTTTAATGGTTTAGGGTGTAAGGATTTAGGGTTTAGGGTGTAAGGGTTTAGGGTTTAGGGTTTAGGGTTGAGGGTAGAGGGTTTAGGGTTTAGGGTTGAGGGTTGAGTGTTTAAGGGTTTAAGGGTTGAGGGTTTAGGGTTGCGGGATTAGGGTTGAGGGATCAGGGTTGAGAGGGAGGGATGGATGGATAGAGAGACGGAGAGAGAAATGAGATAGAGAGAAGGAGAGAAGAGGATGGAGGGATAAAGATATATGAGGGTTGAGGATCCAATGTATAGGGTAGAGGGTTGAGAATTGAGGGTATAGGGTTTACAAACTATAGGGTTGCAGGATTAGGGTATAAGGTTGAGGGATTAGGGTTGAGGGTACATATGGTTTAAGGATTGGGATTTAAGGTTGAGGGTAGAGGATTGAGGGTATAGAGTTGGGATCCTATACAATAACCTCTCTCAATTTTTTCTATCTTAGAGGTATTTTCTCGTGGTGGAAAATTTTCACTAGGGAAAAATTTGTCAAATGCAAGTAGTTGAAAGTTGCAAAGTGGTGCAACTTTCCTTATACTCATGTGACCAAACAGACTATTCCAACATGTATGAATAGGTATTTTTACACTAGGCATGGTCCTCTTTCACACCCAAACATGCGGAATCGCTTCGAGCTATGTTCAATCAGATCGATCCCCTAAGAGTCCAAAGTGTAAAATGGCTGCAAACTTTAGCATGTTGTTAATCAAATACCGTGACACTTATAAAATTATTGTTTGATCCTATGGAATCATTTTGGGCCGCTCTACAATAACCTTTCTCTATTTTTTCTATCTCGAAGGAATTTTCCCGTGGTGGAAAATTTTTACTTGGGGAAAAAATTGTCAAATGCAAGTAGTTGATAGTTGCAAAGTGGTGTAAATTTCATTTTGCAACTCGTGTGACCAAATAGACTATTCCAAAATGTCTAAATAGGTATGTTTACACTAGGCATGGTCCTCTTTTTCACCCAAACATGCGGAATCACTCTGAGCTACATTCAACCAGATCGATCCCTTAAGAGTCCAAAGTGCAAAATGGTTGCAAACTTCAACATGTTACTCGGATATTGTGACACTTAGAAAGTTCTCATCTGATCCTATGGGATTGCGTTGTGCCCCTCTGCAATAATCTCTCTCGATTTTTGCTATTTCGAAGGCATTTTCCCATGGTGGCGAATTTTCACTTGGGGACAAAGTTGTCAAATGCAAGTAGTTGAAAGTTGCAAATTGGTGCAACTTTCATTCTGCAACTTGTGTGAGCAAATGGACTATTCCAATGCATCTGGATGGGTATGTTTACACTAAGAATGGTATTATTTTTCACCCAAACACACGGAATCAATTTGAGCTATGTTCAACCAGCTCGATCCCTTAAGGGTCCAAAGTGCAAAAGGGAAGAAATCTTTGATGGGCTATTACTCAAAAACCATGATGCTTACAAACTCTTTGTCCGAGCCTACAAGATCGTGTTAGGCCCCTCTACAATAACCTCTTGGTTTTTGTTATCTCATTATCATTTTCACTTGATGCAAAAAAATGTCAAATGCAAGTAGTGTAAAGTTGCAAAGTGGTGCAACTTTCATTTTGCAATTCGTGTGACCAAACAAACTACTCCAACGCGTCCCGATAGGTACTTTTACACTAGGCATGGTCCTCTTTCGCACCAAAACACTACTTCATGTACTATGAATATTATGTTTTGAAAGTGTTGTGAAGATTATGTATCCTTTTCTTAATTGAGTTGTTCCAATCAAAGGATTAAATATATTGGAATCATTCTATGAATTATTTCATGGAATACCAATTGAAAATGTTTTTTTTCTTTTAGATAAATAATTTCATGGAACTCTTTGGATTAAACTAAATTGAGATATGTAAGAACAAGGGAGAATTAGGAAATACATTGCTCAAGGATCTTAAATAAGCCTTCTTGGTGCAGGGGCACCAAATTAATTTTTTGTTAATGTTGTCAAATGAGGTCTTTGATAGTTTTAGCTGTGTTTGATTTTTTTCAATTGAATAAGGTCCTAATAGACCATGTAATAGGTAATTAGGATTCATTGAGTTTATATTGTCACATTTTTGCAAAATTGTCAAAAGTGCAATATTGAAAAGTTGTAAAAGTGCAAAAAAACTGTAAAATTGAGGAAGCCTGATAGTCATGGGCATTCAAAGGGAAGTTAGAACAGTTGTAATAGGTTGGTTAGGGTTTAAAATATGTTGTAAACTCGATGGATGAAGATTGTTGGAGTTTTTTTGAAAAATTGAATAATAAAGCTCATGTTTTCATTGAAATTTTGTATCTTTTCTATTGAATATTGTTGTTGCAGAGTAGTTGCACGACCTGTACGACCTGATGGTGACTCCAAATTGATTTAAAATTTTTGTTTCAATGTCCTATCTATTATTTTGAATGATTTTGAGGTGTTCCAATTGGGGTTTTAGAATCTTATTGATTTTTCCCTTAGGCAGGTTTGAAACTCCAATTTTAAGGTTTTGAAGACATAAAAATCTGATTATGGCCCATTCCACTGACTATAAATCCTATAGCTGAGTGGAATGGGCCTAGTATGGTAGGATTTAGTTGATTGAATGGTTTTTGTAGTAGGAGAGGTCATTTTGGGATTTGGGCATGATGCCCTAGTTGTCAAATTTGAATGTTTTGAGTGAAATTTGATGATTAAAGGTGGGTAGGTGAGGAAACATCTTGGGGTAGAAAATTTTGGTGATAGATTAAGCATGTGTAGGCCATTTGAAGCATGTTTTATGCATTGGTGAAGTGTAAAGAAGTTGGGAAGTGGTATTTACAGTAAACCCATTGTAACTTGCTAAAAATGAGGGTTTTGTATAAAGCGGACTTAGTGATCGGTTCTCTAGCTAAAATTTATAGATTTGGTGGTTTTATAGACTAGTAAATGACCATCCATAGGTATTTTGGGTTGGAATATTGTTTAGAGGAGATTTTCTATGTAAATTAGGCCTATTTGGCTTAAGGGGACAGTGTAGAAGCATTAATTTGAGGGATTTGTTCCAAAAGAGTTATATGAGATTTTGAGATATGTTTTGGTATGCCTTAAACGGTGTATGAAAATATAATTGGTTAATGGGTTTGAGAGTATAGTTGGAAGTTTCCATTCTAGAAGGCTCATCTCTTGATAAATTTATACTCATTCTTAATCAATTATCAAGTTAATAATCAGTGCATTTATTTACAATTAATATTTTCTTTTCAATTTGTGCAATTTTGGAATGTGCAACTCTACTAGTATTCCTAGAAATATTGAAGTTGTTTAGCATCAATCAATTAATATTCAAGACAAACCATGAAGGACAACAATGATCAATGCAAGGGCTAACCAATTAATAAGTATATATGTGAATAAGTCAAGCATGTACATGTGAATAAGGGAAGCACAAACACTCAAAAAAACGTAAGCCTTAAAGTATACACATGAATACATAGTATACGCAAATTAATACAAAGTATATGCATGAAAACACATAAGTCGCAAAGTAGACATTGGAATACATGTAAGTCACAAAGTATACACGTAAGTTGTAAAGTATACACTTGAATACACATAAATCATATCTATTGAACCATGGATTTATAATGCAAATACATACATCATCGATAAAAAATATTTGTATTAACAAAATATCCATGTAGGCATACATCAATATATGTTGATATAAGTATAAAATATAGGTACAAAATAACCATATAGGCTTACAAGAATGCCATATAGGTATACAATGTCAAATATATTCAATACAAAATATGTACAAAAATGCCATATAGGCATACAACAAAGGTCTCTGGAATCAAAAGTCATCGCTCTCCATCCCCTCAAAATAAACTCTTTCCCTCTGCTTGTCGATCGGATGGCAATACGTCTGTCACTTTTTTATGCTACGATCGAGGAGTGCTCCTCCTGGTGTTTAGTTCTTGGTGAAGTCTTATCTATTACAATAAGAAGTAAAGACATCAATATATAGAAATTGCATTAAAAGAAATGATATATTTAATAGAATAAACACTTACCGCCATCTGATGATCACTCTCCACAAGGGAAATATTCAAATGCCCATGCTGAGGCATGTTGAAGTCCTGTATAAACTATCCAAATAGAAATTAAACTATGAATCAATAATGATTTGATTTTTCACTAACAAAAATCTATAATAATGAATGTAAATTAAAATTTAGTAATTTGCCTCATACCTCCCTTGTTAGAGCCATCGAGGATTCTATAGCAGATGAAACACTGATGTCCATTACCATTTGAACATTTAGAGGTGTTTCCACTTCTAACAAATGAAAATAAAACAACAAATTATTCAATCACAAAAACTACAATAGCGATCCACGTCATGAATTATAATGTATGAGATAATGAACAAAATTTTGAGTACTTATTAAACTATATATTTTTGAATATCATTCTTACTATTTTCCCTATCCATATCTTGTTCGAAAGCACATTATTTTAGGATTTTACCCATAGCAGCAATCCAGTGAACTTTGACAAAATGCTTTCATAGACATGCATGATAACTGTGGTGGCATAGAGAAGGCAGTAAAATGTTTGAAAAAATGCCTCAAAGAAATGGGGTTTGATGGTGATGGAATTCCATTATGTTGGTATGTGGTGACTAATCATGGTATACTGTACACTCTTCATGTATCCTCACTGAGGTCCGTGGCCGGGCCAAGTCTCGAGTGGGGGTTTGGGAGCGGCAGCCCCCGAAAAGCGAGGGTTGGGGGACAACAACCCCTGGTAAAAAAAAATTCACCTTTTTTCATTTCGTCATTGAAAAGGAAAAAAGTTGACTTTATAAACCCTAATTTTGGGAAACTTCTAAAATATTGTTATAAGTGGTTGGGATGGGGAGTTGTAATATGGAATTATTCACGATATTGTAATATGTTTTGTACTGGATAATAAAATCATTGGATGGCTACGGTTTTGTGGATGTAGCCCAGATTGGGTGAACCACGTTAAATTCTCTGTGTTGTCTTGTTTCTACTATAATTTCTTGTGTGTTTTATTTCTCTATTTATTGATCAAAACAACATTTAACTTGTTAGATATTTGCCTTCTAACCCTAACACATTACAAAAAAATGCACGTCATGGCATTCCATCACCATAAGACCACATTTCTTTTAGGCATTTTTTCAAATAGTCCATTGCCTTCTCTATGGTATTATTGCTTACTATTATGCTTTGATAGAAATTTTTCCAAGCATCCATAGTTTTTTGGAAAGCACCTATTTTAGGATTTTAGCCATAGCAGTAAGGAAGTGATTAGTTTGATAAAATGCTTTGGTACACATTTATGGAAAATTTGGTATCATAGAAAAGGTGGTGAGCTGTTTGAAGAAATGCCTCAAAAAAATGTGGTCTCATGGTGATGGAATGGCATTCCATCACCATGAGACCGTATTTCTTCGAGGGATTTTTTGAAACTACTAGCTGCCTTGTCTATGCTATTGCTTACTATTATGCTTTGATAGATTTTTCCCAAGCATCCATAGTTTTTTGGAAAGCACCTTTTTAAATATTTTAGCCATAACAGTGAGAAAATGAATTGTTTGATGCTTTGGTAGACATGTATGAAAAATGTGGTAGCATAGAAAAGGTGGTGAGCTGTTTAAAAAAAGTGCCTCAAAGAAATTGGGTCTCATGGTGATGGACATCACCATCAGACCACATTTCTTTGAGGATTTTTTTTTGAAACAACTCATTTCCTTGTCTATGCTATTGCTTACTATTATTCTTTCATATATTCCTTCCAAGCATCCATAACATAGACAAGGCAGCGAATTGTTTGAAAAGATGCCTCAGTAAAAAGTGTTCTAATGGAATGCCATGACAAGAAAATATAATTGGAAGTTGCTCCTACTTATTACTTATGCTATGTGAAGTAATTGCATCACTGCTTATGTTGACTTCCTAAACAACTATATTGTAGTTGAAATTTTGTCATCTATCAACATCTAGCTATTAGTTATGGAATGTGAAGTAATTCTTTGAGTTTGAAAGATGTGCAATGCAACATAATCAATGATATGAATATAAACTATACAAATCTATTAAGTACAATTCATTAGTTAAACTCTTTATTCTAGTACCTACATGTAGGTTTGACTAAATCCATTGGCACTGGGAGGTGTTCCCTTGAAACCTCCAATATTAGCCTATTCAACATCCAAAATCATATATTAAAATACTATTCATAAAACAATACTATTAACATGTAATAAATTTATAATTGTTTACTAATTACATGTTGTATGTATGGATGTGTTCGGTGGTGTTGTCATTAATTTTATCATTGATGTCAACACAATTAAGGTTGAGTAAGTTGTGTATTTGCCAAGTGCTTTTGAGAAAATTTGAGAAATAATGAAAGCATAAATAAAAGTGTGTTTTGAGTGTGCTCCAGTATAGTACTCCACATTTCTCCTATGTTGATCCTATGCCTATGTGGATCTATAGGTGTGTTCATAAGATTTAATGGATTGTATATTCTAAGTTTCATCTTCTGGTTTGATGGAGAGTAGAGGATATGTTCACCAGTGTGTGAATTGGTTTTCTAGAACTATTTGTTTGAGGATTGGGAGAAATGTTTTGGCTCCACAGTCTTTTGATGTTTGGTTTCAGATCTTGTAGATCTGGGAAATGACTCTTTCTAATGGTTTCTATATTTTGAAAAAAATTCTTGTGGTTTGGCACTCTAAAAGACTTGCTCCAGAGCTCCTGTGTTTTTACTGGCTGGTCCGGTTGGATTGGTGAAGAGTTCTCTGAAAATGAAGCTGGTTGTAATTGTTGTGGATGTACATAAAGTATTCTCAGAGATGGTGAAATGAATGGTGAAGCATGTTGAGTGATCCAAATGTGATTATCTTTCTAGAGATGTGTGTACCTCAAAGATCATTGGTGTTTTCATTAGGTTTGGCCGACTTGGTGTTTACACGTTACGTTTGGATTTTGCATCGATTTGAGAAAGCATGTGCAAGTTTCAAGATGTTGTTTGTGTTGAGAAAATGTGTCTTAACTTCTAGCTTGAAGCCCCTATTTTAATGACTTGGTGAAATTCTGGCATTTTTGTAGTTTACCGCCATACCGCGCCTGGCTATGTTCTTGCCTTGGTGGTACCACGGTGAAGGCCCTGATGGTTACCTCGCTACCACTCATGGTTTGTTCCCTAGCCACGGTGGCCATGATTGGCATCTTTTGGTCTGCCTTGTCGGTCACCACCCTACCGCAGGCGGTCATGCCACTGATCGCGATGGTCATGGTGAGACTGCCTGCGGTAGGGTCTTGCGGTTATCGCTATACTGCGGGCGGTGGGTCCACTCATCATGGTGGTCGCGGTGAGACCGCCAATGGTCTAGCTGACGGTTACCACCCTAACATGGGGTGGCCTATCAGCCCTAGTGGTAGCACGGTAAGACTATCAGCGGTCCCATGTCCGATGAATGTAGTAGTAGCACGGTGGTGTTTTCGGAGGTGAGGCGGGCAAGCTTGGTGAAGTTGTTGGTGAGCTCAGATGAGCTCATCGCTATACCGCAGGATGACTCGGGTAGTGCAACGGTAGCGTAGGTATGGTTGGTGTGAGCTCAGATGAACTCACTGCCATACCATGAACTGGTCGAACGAGCTCGGCAGTAGAGCGGTAAAGACTTGGAGAGCTCAATCAAGCTCGGGACCAGTCTTGACCAAGTTGGACTCGGTGTCAGAAGTAGATGGCGAATGAGGTGTGGACACGTGGCTCCGTGTCTAAATGATGATTGGATGAAAACCAAAATAGTAATTGCAGCAGGTGCAGGTCAACCCAGGGTGGCGAATTTGAACCCGATTTGGGTGATGGCATTAATGCCTGGGTGACTCAATGCAAAAAGATCAACATGGGAAGATCATTGGTGCAATTTGGATCGGAGATTGTTGTACCTGGTGATCGGTGGTTGATTGACAGAATTGAATGCAATATTTGACTTAAGCAAGTCGAGGACATATTGCATGAGAGAGTTTTTTGTTCGAACTGTATGTGTGAGATAACAATGTAACAGTGAGAAAATTCTGAGAGTACTGCAATGAGCTGATCAGAGAAGACTGAATTTGTATGTAACTATTTTGTTATTGTAATATAATTGTCTTGGCTTTGTGTAGTGGGGTTTTTACCTGAAAAGGTTTTCCCATGTATATCTTGTGTCAATTGTGAATGCTCATTTTTTTTGTTCTCTATTTTACATGTTGTATTCATCTCAAGTAGTTTTAGAATGATATTGAAACTGGTTTATGCTTTTCTCCTTTGTTGTATTAGTGTTAAGGGAATGTATTCTGCACTATTGTGTCTCTGTATCCTGCATTTTTTTTTCCCTTCAAGTGGTATCAGAGCCTTGGCTAGTTGTGTTATCCTTGTAGGAAAGATTAGTTGTTTTGTGCTAATACTATTTTAGTGGGAGTCTTGCATTGTTAAAACTTGTTTCTTTTTGAGATGGCGAGTACATCTGGCAGAGTAGAGATTGAGAAATTTAATGGTAGTAACTTTGAGTTATGGAAACTCAAGATATAATACTTGCTTGTGGATAGAGACCTCTGGATTGCAGTGTTTGGAACTAAGCCAAAAAATACAACGCAAGAAGCTTGGGATCTTGCTGATAGAAAAGGCAAGAGGTTTGATAAGACTAAGTCTAGCCGATTCTGTACTCCTGAATGTCCATGAGGAGCAGTCTGCAGCTTCATTATGGAAGAAGCTTGGTGATATTTATTACGGAAACTCTTTGGTAAATAAGTTATTCCTGAGGAAGAAGTACTCCTTGAAGATGGAAGAAGGTGCATGTGTTGCAGACCATCTGAACTCGTTTAACATGAGTGTTACTCAGTTGGCATCTGTAGGTGTAAAGATAGAGGAGGAGGATCATTGCATGCTCCTATTGTGTTCGTTACTTAATAGTTGGGATCATCTTGTGATGGCCATTGGAAGCACTACTGTTGCTTTCAAGATGGAAGATGTTGTTGCCTCATTGCTATCTAAAGAGATGCAGAGGAAGTCTTCAGAGATGGCCAAAGAGGCTCTTGTTGTTCAAGGTAGACCAAAGGAGAAAGGCAAGAAGAAGGACAAGAAGTCGAAATCCAAATCTGGAGGGAGATCAAAGTCTCCTAGTAAAAATTTCAAGGTGAGATGTTGAAACTATGGGAAACCTGGACATATCTAAAAGGACTGCAAGGAGAAAAGAAGAAAAATGCTTCTAACAACGAATCTTCTCAAAGTGATGCAGATGCCTTCATTGCAGTAGCCTTGACAACTTAGGCATCAGATGATGTCTGGCTGGTTGACTCAGGTGCTTCTTTTCACATGACGTTCAATAGAGAATGGTTCTCTAAATATGAGAAGTATGATGGTGGAAAGGTATACTCAGAAAGTGATTCAACATTGGAGATAGTTGGCAGAGAAAGAGTCAGAATTCAGTTTCCTGATGGGAGAGTTAAAGGTATTGGTGGAGTACTACACATACCAGGTCTGGCTCGAAATCTTCTTCTTGTCAGTAAGTTAAATGATGCTGATGTAGAAGTTTTGTTTTCAAGTAAGGGATGTAAAATGGCTAGAGGTAAAATGGTGCTAGCTAAGGGTGTTCATACTAGAACTTTGTACAAGCTGGATGTACATCATGTTCTTTGCAACAGTGCCTCTGTAAAGTCAAACATTATTGCACCTATAGAGAAAGATGAAGACTCTTCTCTGGCTACAAATGCTATGGAGGTAAAACTCCCAGTTGAGAAGACTATGTTATGACATCATAGACTTGGTCACATTGGTGAGAAAGGTTTAAAAATCTTGTAGAAGGGATTGATAATTGTAACCTTGAGTTCGATTTTTGTGAACATTGTATCTATGGAAAACAACACCGTGTTTCTTTTTATTCTAGTCCTCACAAATCTTTTGGTATACTGGATTATGTTCATTCTGATGTGTTTGGTCCAATTAATGTTCCTTCATTATTGAAGTCTAGATATTATGTTTCTTTTATTGATGATTGTTCAAGAAGAGCATTTGTATACTTTCTTAAAAGTAAATTAGAAGTTTTCAGTCAGTTTAAAGAATTTAAATCTTTGGTAGAAAATCAAACTGGAAGGAAAATTAAATGTTTGAGGATGGACAATGGCAGTGAATTTTGTTCTATAGACTTTGAGAGGTATTGCACTGATCTTGGAATTAAAAGGCATAAGAAAACGCCTTACACTCCACAACAAAATGGAGTTGCTGAAAGTTTGAACAAGACGCTGATAGAAAAGGCAAGGAGTATGTTGAGCGGTGCTGTTCTGAAGCAGAAGTTCTGGGTTGAGGTTGTGGCTACATCATGCTATCTAATAAATATATCTCCTTGCTTTGCTCTTGTTGATAAGACGCCTTTGGAAGCATGGTCTTATAAGAAGCCCTTTCTGAGGCATGTCCGTGTGTTTGGCTGTGAGGAATATGTTTATGTGCCAAATGAAAAGAGATCTAAATTGGATAACAAGGTTGTCAAGTGTATTCTCATTGGCTATGGGGTTGGTGTGAAAGGATACAAGCTTTGGAACCCTGTTACTGAGAAGGTTTTGTACAATAGAAGTGTGATCTTTCATGAGTTGAAACCTTCAGTAAGTGATCAATAGCTTGAGACAGATCAGAGTGACAAGAAGAAGGATGCAGTTGAGATTCCCCAAACTGCAGAAAGGGAAGAGCTACAAGGTGTACCTAAGACTAAGGAGAGCTCAAGCAGCTCTAGAAGTTCTGATGATAAAGAACAACCTTAGCCTGTGTGAAGATCTACACAGGAAAAAAGGCAACCTGAAAGGTATGGTTTCTCTATGCTAGATTCAAACTGTGCTTATGCTTTATTAATCAGCACTAATGAACCTAGGACTGTGAAAGAAGTAATTAGCATGGCTGATTCAAAGTCTTGGCTGAAAGCCATGAATGAAGAAATGGATTCTTTTAAAAAGAATGATACCTGGAATTTGGTACCACTGCCTAAAAGGTGAAAGGCTATTGGCTATAAGTGGATATTCAAAAAGAAGATAGGCCTTGATGGAAGTGTTGAGAAGTATAAGACATGACTGGTTGCAAAGCGTTTTTCTCAAATTGAGGGAATTGATTATGGAGAGATTTTTTCCCCTGTAGCAAAGCTGACATCCATTAGATTCTTATTATCATTGGTAGCTGCATATGATTTTGAAATTGAGTAGATGGATGTGAAGGCAACATTTCTCCATGGTGAGTTGGAAGAAGAAATCTACATGTCCCAATTTGAGCATTTTGTTGAAAGAGGTAAACAAAATCTAGTCTGCAAGTTGAATAAATCTCTCTATGGTTTAAAGCAATCTCCTAGAATGTGATACCATAAATTTGACATGTTTGTGTTGTCAATTGAATTTGTGAGATCAAAATCCAATCATTGCATTTATTATAAATCTGAGAATGATCATGTGCTTGTTATTCCTTGTATGTGGATGATATGTTATTCATTGGAAATAAAAAGACTATGATTTCTGATCTTAAATCTCAGTTGTCTACAAAGTTTGAAATGAAAGATCTTGGTGCAGCTAGGTACATTCTTGGAATGGAGATAACCAGGGATAGAACAAGCAAAAAACTTTGGGTCAGTCAGAGTAAGTATGTGAAAACAGTTCTGGAGAGGTTTAACATGGATGGCTGCAAGCAGCTTGTTTGTCCAATCATGCATGGAACTAAGCTATCTGTTGAAGACTATCCTAAATCTGCTACTGAGATGGAGGACATGACCATTGTGCCCTATGCAAGTGATGTTGGCAGTTTGATGTATGCTATGGTTTGTACAAGACAAGACATTTCCCAAGCAGTGGGAGTTCTAAGCCGATTTATGGAAAATCCGGGAAGATCACATTGGGATGCTATGAAGAGAGTATTCAGGTATTTGAAGGGGACTTCAGATTTTGCACTGTGTTACCATGGAAATTTGGTTGCATCACAGAGGACTCTCAACATTCATGGGTATGTTGATTCAGATTGGGTAGGGGACATTGATAGTAGACAATCCACCAGTGGATACACTTTCATGCTTAATGGTGGAGCAATCAATTGGATGAGCAAGCAACAAGTTGTAGTTGCTTTATCCATGATAGAGGTAGAGTACATGGCTGAAACTCATGCCTATAAAGAAATTTTTTGGTAAACCGTTTGTGTTCAGACATTGGATTTAATGCTAGACATATTTCAATCTACTGTGACAGTTAGAGTGCCATTTGTTTGGCAAAGAATCCGACCTTTCATGATAGGACCAAGCACATTGATGTGCAATATAATTTTGTAAGGGATATGGTTGAAGATGACAAGGTCAGTCTGGAAAAGGTGGACACCTTGAAGAATGTTGCAGATGCTTTGACAAAGCTGGTTAGCACAGACAAGTTCAGATGGTGCGAAAAATTGATGGGCCTTGGGGCCTATGACAAACAATAATTTTTCAAGTCATGGGGAAGCTGGAAGTGTTCGTCAAGTGGGAGCTTGTTGAGAAAATGTGTCTCAACTTCCAGCTTGAAGCCCCTATTTTAATGACTTGGAAAAATTCTGGCATTTCTATAGTTTACCGCCATATCGCGCCTGGCTCTGTTCTTGCCTTGGCGGTACCGGGGTGAAGGCCCTGACGGTTACCTCGCTACCACTTGTGGTTTGTTCCCTGGCCGTAGTGGTCATAGTTGGCATCTTTTGGTCTGCCTTGTCGATGACTGCCCTACTATGGGCAGTCATGCCACCGATCGTGGTGGCCGCGGTGAGACCGCCTGTGGTTGGGTCCGGCGGTTATTGCCATATTGCGGGCGGTGGGTCCACTCACCATGGTGGCCGTGGTGAGACCGCCAATGGTCTGGATGATGATTACTGCCCTACAACGGGGTGGCCTATCAGTCCCCGTGGTAGTGTGGTAAGACCGTCAACGGTCCCACAAACCAGTCACCGCCACACTGCGGTCTTGTCTGATGACTGTAGCGGTAGTGTAGTGGTGTTTTCGGAGGCAAGGCGGGTGAGCTCGGTGAAGTTGTCAGTGAGCTCACTGCCATATCGCAGGACAACTCGGGTAGTGCAATGGTAGTGCAGGTATGTTCAGTGTGAGCTTGGACAAGCTCACCACCATACTGCGAGCTGGTCGAACGAGCTCAGCGGTAGAGCGGTAAAGACTTGGAGAGCTCGGTCGAGCTCAGGACCAGTCTTGATCAAGTTGGACTCAGTGTCAGAAGTGGATGGCAAATGAGGTGTGGACACTTGGCTTAGTGTCTGAACGATGATTGGACGAAAACCAAAAGAGTAATTATAGGATGTGCCAGTCAACCCAGGGTCACAAATTTGAACCCAATTTGGGTGATGGCATTAATGCTTGGGTGGCTCGATGCATAAAGATCGACATGGGTAGATCATTGGTGCGATTTGGATCAGAGATTGCTATACCTAGTGATCGGCAGTTGATTGACATAATTGAATGCAATGTTTGACTTAAGGAAGTCGAGGACATATTGCATGAGAGAGTTTTTTGTTCGAACTGTATGTGTGAGATAACATTGTAACAGTTAGAAAATTTTGAGAGTACTACTATGAGCTGATTAGAGAAGACTAAATTTGTATGTAACTATTTTGTTACTGTAATACAATTGTCTTGACTTTGTGTGGTGGGTTCTTTACCTGAAATTTTTTTCCCACGTATATCTTGTGTCAACTGTAAATGCTCATTTTTTGTGTTCTCTATTTTACATGTTGTATTCATCTCAAGTAGTTTTAGAATGCTATTGAAACTGGTTTATGCTTTTCTCCTCTGTTGTATTAGTGTTAAGGGAATGTATTCTACACTATTGGGTCTCTAGACCCTGCATTTTTTTCCCTTCAGTTTGGGTCCTAAATTAAATATGTATTTGGTCCTCTCTCATTCTTATCCACCATGGGAATGTTGAGTAGCCGACCTAGTTAGAAATTGTAATTTGAAACTGCATAAGCCGACCTTGGTGAATGTTTTGAAGGTTGAAGATGGTATAAAATAAAATTAAGTTGTGGTAACTTTAATATCCATCCATCAATCATCCACGAATCGAGCAAGTGAGCAAACAAGTGTGAAAAGTAGAGAGTGGAAGAGAGAGTTAAGGCAACAGTACTTTAAGGTGTTAGATTCCTTAAAGCAGTGAGCTGATGGCATCTACACTCTTTTGATTAGGTTATGAATGTGTGGAACCCTAGTGGTGGATCTTCATTTATCTCTTTTTATTTTTCTGTAGGCAATGAGCCTCCTTTCTGGACAATCAGTCCTTCTCAAGGTAGTGAGCCCTTAATCTGGGTAGTGAACCTTTGTATTTGGGTAGTGAGCCTTTGTATCCGATATTGCATTACTACTATATTGTGAGTTAACGCTCACTATGGTTTTTCCCTCATTGGGTTTTCCATGGAAATTTGGTGTCTCTGGTGTTTTCTTTCTGTTATTTGCATTTCATGTTTACACTTAATAATAGATTGAAGTTAAGGTGAAAAGATTAAGTTTATAAGTAAAGAGATCTGATACAAATGATTCACCCCACCTCCCAGTTGTCTTGTGCATTTCAACATTACATACCTCAATGGTAGGTGCAATGGATAAATAATTAGGTGTAGGGCTGGTGTATCCAGTATCAACACTGTGACCTTGCAATTTTATTAAAATCATAAAACTAAATTAGTTAATCTTGCATTTCAAAATCAAAATTTAATAAATTAAATTCAATGAACATGTTAACTTTTACCTTAGTATCAATTCCATAGGCCTCATGCAAAATGTTAGCTTCGCTTTCAATATCCATAGCTGTAAATGGATCTTGCATAGTAGCCTCCTGAGTGTTCGTGGTGTCATATGAACAAGTCGCCCCACAAGATTGACACAAATGGGATCAAAGCCCACCACTCGAAGACTCTCCGGGGTGGCACTGTAGAATAGGGCTAGTATGCTGGATGACACCCTGGGTCAAAGAGCTGATGGCCTGCAAAGTCTCTACGTCGGAAATATCCTTCGTGATGGAAGGGATAACGATGTGCTCATGAGGCCGCCTAGTGAGAGGTCGTCTTCCTTGTCACGTAGGATCTGACTCTACACTTGGTCATCCCTCATATCAAAATAATTTGAGATTTTGTTCAAGATGAATTCACAGTATAGTTTCGTAAGGAAATACTACGAGACTTCACAATTGTTGCATGGTGGGTAATCAAAAAGCATGTACCACCTATGGGTGATCCCACAATAGTGGTTTACAATTTTTGGCCAAACTGGACACTGAAATTATTATTTTTAACTAAATCTTCACATTCGGGCACCTATATCAGCTAAACCATGAGGAATTTGAAGATGATGCAAACTAGAGTCTTATCACATTTTGTCTATAGATTCTAAAAATATTTTTTTGCAAAATTTTTGGAATCAGATTTCACTTCTTTTTCCATCTCCCACGAAAACTGGTTTTTTTCAGAAAACAACATTTTTAAGAAGTGACGTTCACTGTATACAACATAACTTTTTTTTGTATGAAGGATAAAATTCTAATTTTTTCGAATTTAGATTTTTAACTACGATATCTAGCACTTTCATTTGGTCTCATAGTTTTTTATTAAATATTTTTCCTTAATCAAGTTACGAAGTCAAACCAATTGCAATTCAGACATAGACGGACTGTATACAACATAACTTCTTATGTATGTATCAAAATTCAATTTATTTATTTTTGAATGGATCAAGGACATCAATACCCAGCATGAACATATTTTTAAAAAAATTATTTTGATATTTTGATATTTTTCCACATGTGCAGAACAAAGACCTTCATTTTCGATGAAAAACGTATGTTTAATAAAACTAAAAAAACAAATACATAATAAAACCAAAACATATTAAAATTATATTCATTGGATAGCTCGTTCTGAGGAATACCATAATCATTTGAAATAAATTTTAAATGAATTCATATGATCCCCCAAAAGGTAAATCAAAAGTGATTTTTTATCAGCATTTTGATAGGTGTAAAGAAGACTCATTTATAGGTATGGTTTAAAACTAGCAAGGTTCTATCCAAGGGGGTTTGATCTAAGGTGGTTTGATCAAACCCTCTTCAAGTGGAATCCTTAAAATGGAACTTTTTAAGGCTTAAATCATTATATTTTCTAAAAATATGTGATTTCAGCAAAAATCTGTTCCTCTCAGAAATTGTAAACCAGCTTTGTGGGATCACCACACAATGCTGGTTTACAATTTTAGGGAGATTTTGATTTTTGCTGAAATCACATATTTTTAGAAAATATAATTATTTAAGCCATAAAAAAAATCATTTGAAGGATTTCAATTGAAGAGGGTTTTATCAAACCACTTTAGATCTAACTCCCTTGGATAGAACCTTGATAGTTTTAAACTATACCTATAACGGAGTCTCCTTTACACCTATCAAAATGCTAATAAAAAACAACTTTTGATTTATCTTTTGGGGGATCAAACGAATTCATTTAAAATTATTTTTTGTAAGTATGTAGTCCTTATTATAAGCTTCCTAAAAAGTATAATTTTAAATAAATTTAATTTAATTATTATATTTATTTTTTATTTCTTGTGAATGTAGGTTTTTCACCGAAAATCAAGCTCTCTATTCTGCACATGTGGAAAAATAGTAGAATATCAATTTATTTTTGAAAAATATCAGTGCACTATATATTGAAATCCTTGATCCAACAAAATTTTTTTGAATTTCGATACATACAAAAACAGTTATGTTGTATACAATTCGCTTATGTTTGAATTGTAATTGGTTTGACTTTGAAAATTGATTAAGGAAAAAATATTTAATAGAACACTATAAAATAAAATGAAAGTGCTAGATATCATAGTTACAAATTTAAATTCAAAAAAATAAGAAGTTTATCCTTCATGGAAAAAAAGTTATGTTGTATTAGGTGAGTATCGGTCCTTAAAAATGATGTTTACTGGAAAAAACTAGTTTTCGAAGGAGATGGAAAAAGAAGTGTAATTTGATTCCAAAAAAATTGAAAAAAATATATTTAAAATCTATAGACAAAATGTCACAAATCACTAGTTTGCGTCATCTTCAAATTCCACACGGTTTAGCCGCTATAGGTGCCCAAAAGTGAAGATTTTGTTAGAAAAAATTAGTTCAATGTCCAATTTGACCAAAAATTGTAAACCAGTATTGTGGGATCACACCTATCCCCAAAAAAGTTCCTAATATGTTGGTGGTGGTACCAATGAATAGGAAACCTCTTCGCATTGAGGCTAATATTTTCATTTGTGTGTGGGTCAGTGAATAATGAGCACAAATCACCTAAATTGTAATTTTTAAATCTTTTACTACTTTATATGATAATTTATCTTCGTAATAAGCCATAGTCGTCTGCCTCCTATCCTTCCAAATAGTTAATTGTTTAGTGATTTAATCTACATGTTTTAACATTTCTTTCAGTGAATTTTCCAGGGTCATTCTTTTCATGGTTGAACTGTTTGGATCGTTCAACCTCTTGATTAAATCCTGAATTTGTTTTTTATTGTTCTCAATTTCACTCACTAAGTTTTGTTGTGCCAGGTGGATGTTGAGGGATTGGTGGAGGAGATTGAGGTTGTGGTTGATTAACTTGAGGATTTTTTTTGTTGTTTTTGTTGTTGAAGATTGCTTGTTGAAGATTTTGTTCCTCTTGTTGTTGTTGTGCTTGTTCAAGATTTTGAGGGTTTGCAGGTTGGTTAACATCTCCTACAAATTCAAAAAATAAATATAAAAAACAACCTAAAACTAACAAATTCAAAACAAAGAACAAACAATCCTTACCTCTCAGACCTCCTCGTCGATGTGATGACATCCTAGCGATGAAACATCAACCGTTGATGAAGAATTTTGCAAAATACATCCTCCTAGAATGTGAGTGCGAAAAAATTCGGGTTTTGGCCATGGGCAAGAAAAAAATCACAGTGACAAATTAAAATGAATTCAATTTTTTTTTTTTGCTTTTAATAGGTCATAACATGAGCACATTATAACGCACTTTTGTTATGGGCTCGTTGTGGCCGAGCCTCAGGCTTGACACACCAAGCCATAACACGAGTGGGTTATAACATGGTGGCATTATAATGCGCTCATGTTATGGGATTTCAAAAAAAATAAAAAAGGTTGGCCACAAATTGGCTACCCATTATTTTTCACCCACCCTTTCATTATCTCACTTTATATACCCCATTAGATTTGTGTGGTTGAGTTCATCCTCTAGAGCGATGAAATTCATAAATAGGCCTTCTGAAAAGAAAAAAGAACATGATATTTTCTTTTGATTCTCAAGATGATCCTAGGGCATGAGAGGGTAGAATACACAAATAACACTTGATGATAAGAAAAAACTTGTAATTTAATTAACCCAAATTGAAATGTAAAAGTGGATTTCAGTCCTACTTTTAATGTGAATAAACAATCATGAAAGAAAAAGCACCCAAAATATAAAAAAATTGATAATCAAGTCTCTGACACATGTCTTGCAAATCCAAAAAAATAGTATAGTTTAGAAGGTATGTCTCAGACTAGCAATTATGAAGCTACATAAACAAGGGGTCAAATAGAAAAATGATTAGTATCACCAATGATTTGGGAAATTGTGAAACCACTAAAACATAGAGTGCACACATTGAATTATAGATAGATATGCCAAATGATAAATAGAAGTTTTATACCTAAAAGTGGAATTGTTGAAACATAAGAAAGATCTACTAAAATAGGGTGCAAACATATCAAAATGTTGCAGTGTAGAAAAAGTATCCCTTTTTCACACTTAATTTGGGAATTAATAGTAAAATGAACTAAATAATGCCTTAATTTAGTGTTGAAATATGTATTTTACATACTCGCGTTGATTTTAGGGCCTTATTAATTAAAATGGACTTAATTGTGCCTTATTTTAGTGTTGTAGAGTGTACCTCTTTACACTTTCACACTTATTTAGGGCTTTATTAATTAATTGAGGTTAATTTTCCCTAATTGGCCCCTTTAATTCAAATCCAAGCCTAATTAATTACAATTTTCGAAGAGGAAAACCCAACATTCATTAATGCCTAAACACAACACTTATAATTGAGCAATGTGTGTCCTAGGTAAGTGACCTACGACCCATTCACCCATGGGCAGATGGGTCCTCACTTAGACCTAGGACCTAAATTTGAATTATGTTTTTGGCAGTATTTTAATAATTTCAAATCTATATTCACATGTTGGCTTGTGTTATTCAAATTTCAGGAAATTAATGTCATATACCTATAAATATGAGGTCATTTCACTATGTTTCACCTAAGACTTTCAAGAAAGCTAAGACTATTCAAGTGATCATTATCAAGATCATTTCAAGCCATTCAAGAGTAGATTAAGTGAAGAATTATTACAACAATCAAGATCCTATTGTCATATCAAAGTCTTCTTGCATCATGCATGTTATTATAGCTAATATGTTGATGTAGTGTTCATGATCCATTCAAGCATTCAAGGTATTGTTTTAAATCAAGTTTCAAGATCAAGATCCACATCCATTGAAGCCATTTCATGTTAATTGCAGATCTACACTCCAAGGTTCATTCAAGGGTTTGGTGAGTTGTGATATTTCTTCAATTCATTCATCATTCCTTCATGATTCATTGTTTCATTACAAGGTTTAACTACCAAAATGAGGTTTGGCCAAGGCAAACCCCCCATTCAACATAAAAAATAAAAAAAAATTCCTTCTTGATTTGTGTTTGTAGATTTAGGTGGAAGATATCTTGAAGAAGTTTTCAAAGTTGCAAAATTTGTCATCTCATGAAAACCCAATTACATAATTTATTTTTGACACTCCAGACCTGAAACCTGGGAAAAATAAGAGATTTAGATTTGTTGCAGAGGCTCCCAAAGGCTACAAAAAACCCTAAACTAGAACCCATTCGCCCTAGGAAAATGAGTCCTAGACCAGCTTTAGAAAAACACTTTTGGTGACTAGTACATACCTTCTTACCTCTCTCAAATCTGTAATTTGATTTATGGTTTCATCAGTATTGAGTTGAATCTTCAAGATCCAAGTTGTAGATTACATTTTGGAGTTATTTTGCTATTTTTAATATTTCTCCCCAAAGTGTTGTTTAATCAGGACCCATGTCCTCGCAAAAAAAGGAAATCAATAGATTCACACTTTGACTTGATTCGCCTAAAGGTCGTTAGTAATTTCATTGTGTGGATCTCATTTCCTAATGAATTGAAAAAGAATAGGTCCATCACCCCTCATTGTTCATTCAATCCTTTTTTATGGTGAACCCAACTTTTGATCATTGTAATTTTCTAATTTTGGAGTCCATTTTCACCCTAGATCTAGATTTTGCATTCATTTGCATTGAATTGTATTCAATTGAGTCTCATTTAGGGTTTTTTAACTTGCATTAAATTTTTATTTCATTTAGGGGTTTTAGGATTGCATCTTTGCATTCTTGAAATATGAAAAATGCAAAATATTAGTCATTTTGTAAATCATTTAAATAGCATTACAGATCATCATTCACTTGCATTTGAAAATTGAAAAAAAATTGCACATTAAATTAGGTCTCCTAGTTTGTCATTTTGTCATATTTTGCATTTGCATTCAACCTTTATTTCACAAAAAAATCAAACTGTAACTTACTATTTTAAATCAGAATATGGAAACCACTAGATTCAACTTAGAAATCTATAAAAACATTTTTAAAAACCCTAACCTAGGACCCATTCTCCCTAGGAAAAATGAGTCCTTGATCAGGGCCATTTCTTGATTTTCTGGGCACTAAAACTTTTGTTTCTGCATTCAATTTTGTTGTTTTCAATTTTCAGTTTTAGTTTGCAAAATTTGTGTTAAGTGGAATTTATCATATTTAGCTTCATTTGATAAATTTAGTGCATTGTGTAATTTCAAAATTGAATTTACAAGACATCATTTTCAGGTTTTTGTATAGTATAATAAAAAATTGTCTTGTTTAGAATATGAAAATCTAAAAATCCCCTTGCATTTCTAACAATGGACATGTGCATTGGTAATTTATGGAAGTCTTTAAATTCTTTAGTTGATTTTTCAAGTTGTGTTTTTTGGAAATGATCCTAATGTAATTGAACCTAATCATGCTCAACCAACTCCTCATGAGTGTCCTCGTGAATTTGACATCATTGGAGAAGATGATGATAACATGAACAATTTCATAAACGATTGCCTTAACAATCTTGATAAAAAATCATCCTTTTACCTTTCCACGCAGAAACCAACACCCCTACCATCCCACCACTTGATATTTTTTGTCTCTTACACCCCTAAATTGAGTCACAAACTAAGCATAAACCTTCAACAATGAGTGAACCTAGCTCCTATAATCTAGTGCATACCTGTCCATCTTATGTAAACAAAGTGACCGACACACCCACCAACCTAGAAGGGACTTATGGCCAAGGATTTAAGATTTTAACTAAACAAGGATGTGACATAACTAATGAGCATGAAATTCAAATACTTTTAGAGAAAATTCCTATTGAAGACACTAAGGAACTAGGATATCAAAATCCTTATTCCTCTACATCTTCTAAGGATACAAATATCCTCCCTCATTACGACGAATTATTGTCTCACAAGGATGATAGGATCATCTTAGGTCCTCCTCCTTCCACAAGAAAGCAATAAAGGCCTTACAAACTCAAGAAGTTAAAATTCCCTTGCCCATGTCTCTCACTGAAAGTCACTTACACATGTACTTCTTAATAAAGGACTTCTAACATTACCACCCATCAGAGAAAATAAAAATTCAAAACATAAGAACACAAACATGTCTCATTGTCAATATCATGGAGTTCTTTGGCATAGTATTGATGAGTTTCGTGCCTTAAGGAGGATCTTTGAGCAATTTGATGTGATAGAGATAATCCCTTAAAGCACGTCCTTTGCTCCTTTCCATGTAATAGTCGGAGGATCCTACCATCCTCACTATTACATGTTTAACATTCATTGCAAATAATTTTCTTTATTGCAAGGATCTCATTCTCATCATTTATCTCAGCTCATCCTTGTCTTGCACTTAGTGGGGGCAAGGGGTTAGATAGCCTTGTCCTAGTTTTAGCACTTGATGTTGTCCCTTTGTCTAGTTTTCCTCCTTTCGCATATATTGAACAAGATTGGGATGCATACGACCTGCTATAGGTTGACTCGCATGTGCCTTACTATTCTCGTCTTTGTTTTATTTTTCATGTTTCTTTGTGTGATTGCATGTGTGTAATGTGATCCCCCATACTATTTTTTTTATGCATCTCTCTTCATGTACATTCCTCTATTAGTATCTACTTTCTTTAATATTTCATAAAAATTTATCTTTTCATTTGTCTTTTTTTTTCCTTTTAGGGATGACACAAGGTGTCAAGACATTTAGGTCTCTTCCATGTTGAACCGAAAGCCTTTTCTTTGTTTTCACTCTCTATGTGTCATTCTTCCTGTTCTACGAGTATTTAGAGAGTGATGAAATTTTCAAGCTCTAAAACAACATTGTAGCAAAGATATATTGACCCCAAATCCATAGATCCCTTATGTGTTTTGGGGGCAACCCCTTCCTATTTTTCATGATGTAGTTTCATTTGGGAACATATGACTTGGCACAGGGCTTTCCGAATAATCTCTCATGTCTTCTTCCTTGGCTACTTTAAATCAAATTGCTCACAACAATGGTGTTAGCAATCTCATTAAAGTGGGGGCATAAATCAAAACTCATGTTTCTTTGTGTGATTATCTTTCTTTTTGTGATGCATCCTTTTCTTGGTGGTGTCATTAGGTTTGGTGTCCTTCGAGAGTGCAATATTTCTTAGTGTATTAATTCCTCTCAGTGGTGATGATACGGGTTACATTCCCTAAGTTGTGATTCTCTTATTCTTGGACTTGTCCTCTCTTGGAGACATTAGGCACTATGATCCCTAATAAGATACCATACACGAATTAAGGCAGATCTCTTTGAATGAATATTTACTTGCATTATTGTTTATAAGTTTTTATCATAATACAAATTGTTAACCTTGTGAAGCTTAAACCCCTTTTCAAGGCCACCAAGCATAACACACCTTACTTGCTAGTAAAGACTTTCCCTAGTTCATAGTGTTCTTAGCATAATACAACTTGTTAGGCCCTATGAAGCCTGAAATGTTAGTGTGTGTGGCACCTTATTGGAGTTGTTAGAGGGATCTAGCTTCAGTATGATATGTATAGTGAGAGCCTATAGACCTGGCATGACTTTCTCACTAAGCCACTCAATTGGGGGCTCACCTAGTGGAAGGCCTGAGGTTCCATTAGCCCAGAGTGAGTGTGTGTGTTGTTTGCATAGTGGAAATTGATTTCTACTTGTGAATGTATTGGACAAATAGCTTAGATGTATTTCACATCACATTGGATAGTCGAAGCTTGATCTGCCTCCTTTTTCTCTTTAGGTATTTGATGTTGTATGATTGAGTATCTTTGTCATTGTTGTTACATATGTGTCTTGAATTTCTACTTTAGTGTGAATTTGACATGGGGTCATCCTCTCACTAAAGTGGGGGCTAAATTTAGTGTAGGAAAAAATATCCCCTTTTCACACTTAATTTGGGAGTTAATATTAAAATGAATTAATTATGCCTTAATTTAGTGTTGTAATATGTATTTTACATATTCACATTGAGTGTAGGGCCTTAAATTAATTAAAATGGAATTAATTGGGCCTTATTTTAATTATGTAAAGTGTACCTCTTTACACTTTCACACTTATTTAGGGCTTTATTAATTAGTTGAGGTTAATTTTCCTTAATTGGCCCCTTTAATTCAAATCCAATCCTAATTAATTATATTTTTTGAAGAGGAAAACCCCACATTCATTAATGAATAAACATAACACTTATCATTGAGCAATGTGTGTCCTAGGTAAATGACCTAGGGCCCATTCACCCATGAGCAAATGGGTCCTCACTTAGACCTAGGACCTAAATTTGAATTATGTTTTTGACAGTATTTTAATGATTTCAAATCTATATTCACATGTCATCTTGTGTCATTTGAATTTCGAGAAATTAATGTTACATACCTATAAATATGAGGTCATTTCACTATGTTTCACCTAATATTTTCAAGCAAGATAAGAGTATTGAAGTGAACATTATCAAGAGCATTTGAAGGCATTCAAGAGTGGATTTAGTGAAGAATTATTGCAACAATCAAGATCATGTTGTTGAATATCAAAGTCTTCTTGCATCATGCATGTTATTAGAGCTAATATGTTGATGTAGTGTTCATGATCCATTCAAGCATTCAAGGAATTGCTTCAAATCAAGTTTCAAGATCAATATCCACATCCATTGAATCCATTTCATGCTTGTTGTAGATATACATGCCAAGGTTCATTCAAGGGTTTGGTGAGTTGTGACATTGCTTTGTTCATTCATCATTCCTTCATGTTTCATTATTTCATTACAAGGTTTAATTACCAAAATGGAGTTTGACCAAGGCAAACCTCCATTCACCATAAACAAAAAAAACTCCCTCTTGATTTGTGTTTGCAGATTTAGGTGGAAGATATCTTGAAGATCTCTTAAAGAGCAAAATTGAAGCTGTCAAAGTTGCAAAGGTTGTCATCTCACCGAAACTCAATTACAAAATTTATTTCCATCACTTCAAACCTGGAACCTAGGAAAAATAAGAGATTTAGATATGTTTCAGAGGCTCCCAAAAGCTATAGAGAAACCCTAAACCAGGACCCATTCGCTCTTGGGCGAATGAGTCCCAGATCAGCTTCAAAAAATCACTTTTGGTGATTGGTACATACCTTCTTACCTTTCCAAGATTTGCAATTTGATTTCTGGTTTCATCAGTATTGAGCTTAATCTTCAAGATTCAAGTTATAGATTGCATTTTGGAGTTAGTTTTCTATTTTTAATCTTTCTCCCCAAAGTTTTGTTTAATCAGGACCCCCATCCTTGCAAAAAAGGGAAATCAATAGATTCACAATTTGACTTGATTCACCTCAAGGTTGTTAGTCATTTCATTTTATGGACCTCATTTCATAATGAATTGAAGAAGAATAAGTCCATCACCCCTCATTTTTCATTCAATCCCTTTTTATGGTGAATCGCTTTTTCTCCATCTCAAATGTAAAAAATAACACACTTGAGAGTAGAATTGTTGAGCAACGTAGCACATATAGTGCATTGAAATTGTAACCACTAAATCATATTCACTATATAGAAAATGGCTGAATGTTAGATAAAGATTGTTTAAATATACGTTTCTAGCTCCTAACATAGGCTAGAATAGATTTTCAGTAGCATAACCCACTACAACAATGGTTTTTGATTAAAAAAAGAGAGTTAAATTAGTAAAAAATGCTAAAAAATATATTTTAAACTATTCAAAATGTAGATATTATGAAATACTATGCAAAACTATCAAGACTCAAAGTGGAGCCACTACAATGTGTTGGAGCTATGGAAAGTCACAAAAATCTACAATAAAACATGTTAGGTTTGCAAAATATCAAGGGTTAATGAAATGAGCATATAAAAGTGATTCCTTATAAGAAACATTGAGAGTTAGAAACATAAAATTCATGAAAAGCACATTTGAACAAATGTGACATGGAAGGTTATTGAAACATAGAGTGCATACATTGAAATGTAGTGTAGAACCCCAACAAAGTTGTCAAAATGTGCACCTTAAAATGATCTTAAGAAATTAATTAGCATGACAACAAAGCCCAAAGCTCCAATAAAAGATAGACACTCATGTTAGAGAAAATCAACAATGATAATAAATAAAGATGTAAATTAAAAACAAGCAATGCAACATCTATACCTTCATTGTTGGTTTTTGGATATGCTCCAATAAATGAATGTGAATTCTCATTGTAGTCATGACACTAGTTTGATAGCATAAGGTTATGATTATATGATTAGCTCAATAAACCGATAATATAAGGTTATCATGAAAGTGTGTTGTCAAATGGGAGAGGCAACCTCTCATTAAATAGATTTCCTAGGAGGAAAATGGAAGGTCAAGATGGAAAGTTGAATGGAGGGCTAACATTAAAATCACATGGATTCAAGTCTTGGAATTGTGACAAGTATCACAAGGGAGAGGAATATCCAAGATCAAATGATGTGATTGATCAAAGTGTAGGAATAAATGAGAGAATGACAAGTGGTAAGTGAAGGGGGAAAGACTTAACATACTCACATATGTGTGAACAAGGTGGCATGTGTGAGAGAGATGTGCTCACACATGTCTAAGTACAGATATGGAGATGAGTCAAAAGGTCAAAGGGGGAGGTGGAGGATTAACATGCCTTCAAATTAGCATGCTCACACATGTGGGAGCATGGAGCAGATTGAGGTGGAAGTCAAAGATGCTTACAAGATAGTAGGCTCACAAATGCGTGAGAAAAGAGTGGATTGAGTTGGCATGCTCACATGTGGGAACATCAAGGAGATTGGGGACATGTGGCAAGAGGAGAATGACCAATATTTTAATCCTTATAGATAAATGTAATGACAGATTAAAAGGCTAAAGATTAATAATGATGTGGAATTAAATATTAGAAGAAATTGCAATGAAGATTAATTAGCTTCAATCAATTAATTGAGTAGGTATGGATTTAGTTGGATGATTTGGAGGCTAAAGTTGATTGATTTAATTAATTAATCAACCTTAAGGAAGAATTAGTTAATGATGAATGGTGAAGATAATCAATTAAGTAACAACTTATCAAATTAAAAAAAAAAAAAACAACTTATCAAATTAATTTACGAAGAAATTAGTATGAAATAAATTAGTGATAAATTTGACGTGTCTACAATATGCAAGTAATATATATATATATATATATATATATATATATATATATATATATATATATATATATATATATAAGTAATGCATAGATAAATGTATTTAGTTAACATATTTTATTTTCTTTTGATTTTTTTTTAATATCTATATATTCATTATATATAAGAATGTTATTGTCTACATATAAATATATGTGTTTTATTTTCTATGTTGATTTATTAAAATAATATTGTTTACATATTGTAAGTGATAATGTTATTAATATATATATTGAAAGACATCTTTCTCAAAACCATCTATTTCACATAAATTATAAATTTAATAAAAATAAAAAACCTCTAAAATAATATCTCTCAGTATCTTTTAAGAAAAAATTATTTAAAATAAATTTATACTTATTTACAATAAATAACTTTAAAATCATTTCTTAAAATAAATAAATATTTTTAAATTAAAAAAATTTCATGTAGGTTAAGAATATATGTCAAATCAGCCCCCATAGTAATACTTTATTTGATGGGCCCCACTAAAACGAAAGATAGCCCATAGACATCGACCTCACAAAAATCCTATACACTTGTTTTGAACATAAAGAATAGTAGGTGCCTCAACAAACTTTCAAATCTTTCATATAGTCAAACTTTCGAATCTTTCATATAGTCAAACATTTCAATATATTCTCTAGTGGTGTAGGTAGGTATATGATAACATAGTAAAAAATATTCTCTAGTCATGCATATAAATATATATTAAAAAATAATAATAATAATTAATGATTAAATATAAAATCTATGTTTTTATTTTATATTGTTAACAAAATATGCAACAAACTAATAAGTCGGATTTAATAAAAAAATTATTAATTATTTTTTAATATATAATTAAATTTTAAAATATATATTAATATTTATAAATAAAATTATTAAAAATTAATATATAAAGATATAATAAATAGTTAAAATTAAAAGTGACATGTAGAAATAAAGTAGTTATTTAAAAAAAAATTAATTTATGTTATTTTATACTTTAAACTTATTTAAGATTTGTTTTATTTATTTTTATTTTTATACAATAGTAATATGCTTTAATAATATTAATTAAATATAGTTTAACAAACATTCAAAGCTTTTATAAAGTCAAACTTTAAAATCTTTCATACAATTTTTCTATAAATATAAATATAAAACTAAATTGTTAACAATTAACATATAAATATATAATTTACTATATTTTTCAAAGTAAAAACAAAACAAAAGAATTATGGAAATAATGAATGGTGGCTTTTTAAGAACTAAAATTTACATAGAATAAAATAATTCTTTGGACCAAATCATTTTTTTCAAAATTTTGAGTTTTTTTAACCTTAGATTTAGATGCAATATGCTCAATCTTGAAACATCATTTACATCTATCAAAATGTTTTTATAATCTAAGACTTGGTTATAGATTCCATCTTCAACCTTAATTTATATCTCATTAGGTAAAACCTTTTGAGATATGTAAGTCTACCTAGATTCTTGTTGATCCAGAGTATATCAAACCATCTATTTTCCAATAGAGGGAAAAAAGTCTACTTGACATACTCTCTAAACCTTAGAAGCAAGCTTCCATCCATAACTATAGAGGTAAATATAGAAATATTATCTATACAAGCATTATCAAAAATGTTTCTGATCATTGGATTAAAATAAGGGAATTACCACTTAGGGAACATGTTTTAAGAAGATTCAATTGCATAGTTTTAGTCAATCTATTAGATTCAACTTTGTATATTTTGAATCAATGAGTTTACTAAAAACAACATAATTAAGTGATACATTTAAGAAAAACACCTTCTACTTATGAACTAATACATATGCTATTTGTTTAACCATTCTCTAATAACCAAATTGTTTCCTAATAATACTCTCTTTCCCCCAATACATAATTTATAACTATGTTAGATATGAATTATTATATTTGTTTAAATTTTAAGTCCTTTTGCTCCCTCATTTTTTGTACTTTTAAGGAATGGTCTATAACCTAAAATAAACATTGGATTAAAATAAGGGAATTATGACTTAGGGAATATGTTTTAAGAAGATTCAATTGAATAGTTTTTAAGTCAATCTATCATATTCAATTTTGTATATTTTGAGTCAATGACTTTACTCAAAAACAACATAACTTGATGCATTTAAGAAAAAATACCTTCTATTTATGAACTAAATACACATGTTGTTTGTTTGACCATTCTCTAATAACCAAATTACATTCTAAAAAATACACTCTTCCCTTCTTTCTTAATAGAAAGAATAATACATAACTTTATGAATATTATTAAGTAATTTTTAACTATGTTAGATATGATTATTATATTTGTTTAAATTTTAAGTTCTTTTGCTCCTTCATTTATTGTACTTTTAAGGAATGGTCTATAATCTGTCATGTCTTCATCTTGTTGATAAACCACAAAGGAATAAACCCTTTGAAGTGTTGTTGATTAAGAATTATGGAGCCTGAAGTGCAAGAGTCTCTTTTGGAGAGGGCTGTTACTCCTGTTAATGACAGTCATGTGGAGGATATTAACAGATTGGAAGTGATTTTGTGTGATTTTGATGAACCATGGGGAAAGAGGATGAGGGCTGCATTGTTCTTGGAATCAAAACTTCTATGGCGCCTTGCTGCTCCTGCAATTGCAGTTTACATGGTAAACTATCTAATGAGCTTGATCACACAAGTATTCTCTGGGCATCTGGGGAACTTGGAACTTGCTGCTGCTTCTCTTGGGAACAATGGGATTCAAATTTTTGCTTATGGACTCATGGTATGTATCTTTGCAATTCAAGGAATAGGAGTATTGAATCTTTGGGTACATGGAGTTTTTAAGTATAGCAGAAAGATCTCAAACAAGCTTAAAAATATAGACTAATCTATTTGTCTTCCAGCTATGAAACTGTTTTCACTGTGTAGAATATCAAGAATACAAAGCAAACACATGAGACAGCAACCGACATACAATTTTTATGGAATCAGATCTAATTCCTCGGTATTCAGTAACATAGTTTTAATGTAGTCATATAGTTGTTCAGTATTCATTAAGAGAGCTTTAATGGGACTGTCTTATCATTTAATGGGTTCACAGAATTTCTAATTTTTTCTTTAAAAACTGATTGTAACTTTTTCGTTTTGCATATTGTTTTCTTAAATCCACTGTCGAGAAGAAGATAAAAATGGGTATTCAGATTGAATTGTTCAGTATTCAGTAGGATATTTTTTATGGAATCAGATTTTGTTCAGTATCAGTACATAGTTTTAATGTAGCTTTAATTGAATACATTAAATTTATAAAAAAGATTTAATGTAGCTTTAATTGAATAGATTAAATTTATAAGAAAATTATTGTCGACTAAGGTCACATACTATGATGATAATCTATCATCAGAACAGTTGAAAAAAAATCAAAAAAATCTTACATGGACTGCATATTTCTTGAATGAATCTGCCCCTGACAAGATTGGAAATTTGTCCTACTCTAATGAAAGCCTTCTTATGAAGCAAGAATTCTTAAATTTAAGGACTCTTAACTTTTTCCAAGGCTCAGTTCAATAAGTCCGTAGAATCTGCCAAATCTTCCATTGGTGAAACATAAAAGTAAGAGAGGAAATCTATCCATGTGAACACTTTAATTCCGTATGGAATCTTTTATCTTCTTTGGATTTTGTGGTTGGTCTTGTGGAAGATAAGCTTTCTAGATGGTCAAATTCTATGTGTAGACTGTTGGTTTGATTATTGTTTACATTAATATATTTTTTATTTTTAAATTACACAATATTTAAGTTAGATATGTATATAAAAAATAATCAAAACAATTTCGATGATGTAATTTGTAATCTAAGTATTTTTAATTATATTTTAACTTTTTAAAATAAAATTATAAGGAGTTATATTGTTTTAAAAAATATTATAGATTAATTATAAAAAAAATATCAATATGAGAGTATGTCTCAAAGTCACGGCTTCGGATTCTGAACCCTCTGTCTCAGAGGTTGTCTAATTTTTTTGGTTGTTCTACAACTGACGGTCAGCTGTTTCTGTTTGTTCTTCTAGTTCAAGTTCTATTTGAACTATGCTTTCCTTTGGCCTTTTGGGCTTTCTGTGTAAAGGGTACAACACCCTGTAAATGCTGCTTATCTTATAAAAAACAAGTTAAAAAATTAAGATTTGAGGTGATCCAAATATCAAACCCAAGAAATTTTATTTTTTTCAAACAATGGTTATTCACTTGCCTTCATCCTTAATCTTCTCCTTTAAAAGCCAAATTTTAAAAGAAGAATACTTAAGATACATGTTTTCATCCTTCCTAAATCTATTGATTCAAGAAAATTAATCAAGAAGGACCTAAATTAAGAGACATGTTGAGATTTTGAATGGAATAAACTTATTAACATTGCTTAAGACTACACAAATAAAAAAAGGCCAACCACTTCATTCTACTTCTTTCTTAAAACAACTTTGATTTAACTTGTTATTCACTTTCCCTCTAAAGGGCTTTGTTGTCCTACTTCCCCTCTGCACTACTCTCTTTGACATGATTATATTTTTCCTCTTCCAAAGGGCCTAAACTTTTACACTATTTGAAACCATAGGGGTTTGACCCTATTTAATAACATGATTCTATTGACCCTTCTTTTCTTAGATGTTAGATGTGTCTATTTTCTTTGGCTGCGATAAATATGTATCATTTTTTGGGATACTTGAGACATTTTTTAAGTCCTTAACAAAGTGGCCATACTCATGGTGTTCATTACATTTGAAGGGTGTTTCATCATAGTGAAAGTTCTCGCATATATGACTACCTATCTAGATTTAATTTAATGGCTTCAAGGAGACCTTTTTCCAAATCTACTTCTACATAAATTCAAATTTATACAAAGTTGTCTTTTAGCTCAACCTTATTAATGCATCAACCCAAAGTGCTATCAATGGTGCCAAAGATTTTTCATACCAATAAATAAGAGGGAAATGGAGAAATTTTATCTAAATAGGGACTATATTGGGTATGTTTTGATCTAGGCTAAAATCTATAGACTAGTGGTTCAAAAACAACCCTCTCACATTCATAAAGTATGAGCAATTTATTAAAATTAGATCTTTTCCCTCTTTAATTCAAAGGAGGAATGGAACTATCTACACAAAACTAAATGCTTCTTGTATCCTTCAACAAATATTTTAATAAAAATTAATCTAGGTATCTATAATTTTAAATATTAACTAGAGATACATAAATTTTTCAATTTATTTTTTATTACTATTATACATGTAGACACCTAAAATTGATCACATGTAACGACACATCTAATTTCACCATTTTGACTATCTTCAACACCATCCTAAACCCATCTTAATAATCTAATCCTCACTAATAGAAAAATCATGTCCTATACATAATTAAAAATTAAAATAAATACCAATCACCAAATCTTAAATCTCAACCATCAAATTAATCAAGCAAATCCTAACCATTCATTTCCAACTACCTTCTAGCTAAAACCAAATCTACTTGTAATCTCAACCATTTACTTTATTTAATCAATCTCAATTCGCAATATACTAATGTAGAAACATCCCAGAAAAATCAGTTATCAACATCACCCAAAAAGATTTACAGTTGTTTATTTCAGTTTTAATTTGTTTTAGCTGATGCTCTGTATTTAAACTTTGAAAAAATAAAATGTCTTGGCAAATATTGGTAGTTTAACCTTGATGGATGATAGCCCTATTACATCAGAAGTTTTACCAACAGACTTCTTGATTCATGCTAAGGATTCAAAGTGTCAAGAGAAGTGAACAATTTGTGTCGAGAAGTCTCAGAGAGTTGCATTTTATTCAGCTGACTGTAGAGGTTCTACATATTCGTTGATTTACAAAATCACTCATACAATCAGAAAAAGATAAAAATGGAAGTGTAAACGTATGAGCGGGACTGTGAACAGAGGAGATAAAATGGTGTAATGTTTAGAGTATTGTAATGAGAATTTGGATGTCTAAATTTAAATTGCTTTTAATCGTTCATTATTTATTAATCTGAGTAATAAGTTCTTTTTTCTAATAAAATCTTATTTTTTATAATGTTATGAATTAGATTTAGACATTAATATATGATTTTCGAATACAGTTGGGAATGGGTAGCGCAGTAGAAACACTATGTGGGCAAGCCTTTGGAGCAAAAAAATATGACATGTTGGGAATATACATGCAAAGATCTACAGTTCTTTTGATGGCAACCTCTATTCCTGTTACATTTATCTACATATTTTGCAAGCGAATTCTGTTACTTCTGGGTGAAACTAAGGCAATAGCAGAGGCAGCATCCATATTTGTCTACGGTCTAATCCCACAAATCTACGCTTATGCTGCTAATTTTCCCATCCAGAAGTTTATGCAAGCACAGAGCATTGTAGCACCCAGTGCTTACATTTCCTTAGTTACAATATTTATCCACATGTTTATGAGTTGGTTGGTGATTTACAAGCTAGGGTGGGGACTGTTTGGAGCAGCATTTGTTTTGAGCATATCTTGGTGGATTGTTGTTATAGCACAGTACGTGTATATTATGAAAAGTCCAAGGTGTAAGAAAACATGGACTGGCTTTTCTCTTCAAGCATTTTATGGGTTGCCATCTTTCTTAAAGCTATCAATTGCTTCTGCTGTCATGTTATGGTAAGTTGGAACTTTCTCCTTTTTCTTTTTTTTGTCTATATTGTTACTAATGGCATCTCGTAAATTCATCATAGTAATTCACCACCAGCAATTCATCGTCATGGAAAATTCATCGCAGCAATTCACAGCAGTCGAATGAATTGATGGCAGTGAATTTTACTTGGTGGTGAATTTTCCATGATGAAGAATTGCTGGTGGTGAATTTTCCTTGGGTGAATTGCTGGCAATGAATATTCCTAGAACCGTCACTAATAATCTCTTACAGACATTAGATTGTATATTTTTTTAATTCTCTTAAATTTTATGTTTATTGATTATCTATGAATTAGTAACCATCAATCTCTCAAATTTTGTATATAAAGAAATTTTTGTATCTTTTTATATAAATCCCTTAATCTCAATCCCCTTTCTTTATATAGATCTTCTATTATAGAAATTGAAATTCATCTATTAATTATAAAAATAATAATAAAATTTAAATAATTGAAATACAAATACAATTTTAACCGACTAAAAAATTGAATTAACATATGTATGCAAGTTTATATAGGCGCACACATATTACATAAATTTGTTAAAGATGAATTATCTTATTTTCTAAACCATGTTATCCTAATTTTGTTTCCATCAGTTTGGAAACATGGTACTTCCAAATATTGGTGCTCTTGGCAGGCCTTTTGAAAAATGCAGAAATCGCATTGGACTCTTTGTCTGTATGGTAATTTTTTTTAACTTTAACTTCTTCTTGTTGGAAAAATTATTAGATCTAAATAAAACTTTCATTCACTAATATGTTCATCTTTCTTCATGTAGCACATCAATTTTGGGATGGGTATTCATGGTACCTATTGGGTTTAATGCTGCTGCTAGGTGAGTTAGATCTTATTCTAGATGTATTTTTCAAAGGGATGATTTATAACAATGTAAAACCATGAAATGTTTTTGTTTAATACTTTTTTCTTGGATTGCATTCAGTGTTAGAGTGAGTAATGAGCTTGGTGCTGGGAATCCAAAAGCAGCAGCATTTTCAGTGATAGTAGTTACCACAGTCTCCTTTTTAATATCATTGATTTTTGCCATTATTGTTATGATTCTACGAAATGTTATGAGCTATGCTTTCACAGAAGGGAAGGAAGTAGCAGATGCTGTAGCAGAACTTGCTCCATTTCTTGCTGCATCTATTATTCTCAATGGCATTCAACCAGTACTTTCAGGTTCTTATTTAATATTTGTTCTATTTTTAAAATTTGATTCATTAAAGTGTGTATAAAGTTCACATATTTATTGTTTCTAGTGTATCATTATTACATTATTGTTATGTCATACTTCAAAAGGGTATAGGGCAAATTCAACGCCAACAATTCATCTACGGAAAATTTACCGTCAACAATTCACTGTTAGAAAATTCAGTGTCATGAAAAATTCACCACAAGTAAAATTCACCACCACCAATTCATCGCCGCGAAAAAAATTAATGAAATTAATTTTACTATGGTTAATTTTCCGTGGTGGTGAATTTTATTTGCGGTGAATTTATTATGGGGATGAATTTTCTCATGGTGAATTGTTGGGGTGAATGTTTTGTGGGTGAATTGCAATTTTCCTAGAGCCTTTCAAAAGAGTTATTTATATAGTTATTTCTCTTTTGAAGTATGAAAGTAGGGTGGGTTAGTAACTTTCATATGATATGAAGTACTAATAATTTGGTTAATTTGGTAATTAATAAGTTTTTTGTATATATATAATTTTAGGTGTGGCCGTGGGTTGTGGATGGCAAGCTATGGTGGCTTATATAAATGTAGGTTGTTATTATATTGTTGGGATACCTTTAGGATGTCTCTTGGGTTTCAAATTTGATTTTGGAGTGAAGGTAAGAAATTACATAATGATCTAATAGACTAGAAATTTGTTAAGTTGATTTAATAATGTATTATTTGGTGTTAGATTTTGAAATTCATTTTATATTTAGATTGATTTAAGAATTGAGGAAAAATGAAATACACTTTCTTATACGAGGAATTATTTTTCTTTTAATAACAGGGAATTTGGCTAGGGATGTTAGGTGGAACAACCTTACAAACTATAATTTTATTGGCCATTGTTTTTAAAACAAATTGGAGAAAAGAGGTAAGTTCTAAAATTCAAAATTATTTTTTAGTTTTAAATATTATATGTTTCATTGAAAAATAAAAAAAATTGACATAAAATTTTCATATTAATAGATATTATTAGAGTTAAATGGTTTTATTTTCTTATAAAATATTTTTTTAAATATAATTATTTTTAAATAGCCTGATTTAAATTATAAAATTGTATATCTAAGTTATTATATAACTTTTTTTTTATGATAAAAAAATTCACTTTGAGTTATAATTGTGAAGTCTTTGCATTATTAAATTGCAATCTTTTATTATCTTTTAGATAAATATTTTTCAATAAAATGTAATAATTAGATTTTAAAAATATTTGAAGCAATGTTTATTAGAAAATATGGGAGATTATATAATTTAAAAAATTTAAATTCTACCTTATAGAATATATTTTACAAGAGTTTTTTTTTTTTGGTAAAAAAGAATAGTAAATTAAAAGAAATTTTAAAAAATTACAATAGAAAGATGTTCAATAAAAATACAATAAGTTAAAAAAATAAAAATCAGGGGCTTTCCTCTATTCTACCATCCTCAAGAAACATAAGAGGTCATTATCTAAACAAAACTCAAATTTCCCAAGAACATCAACAATAAAGAGTTTAGCTCGATCATTATGAATAACTTAAAGATGTTGCCTAGATTTATGCATATTCAAAGACCTCCCAATAAGTGATGTTCTAGTGTTAGTGTAAATTATGTCTTTACATATTCACACTTAGCTTAAGTTTACTTAGGCATTTTCTAGTTTTGTCTCACCTCATATGGTTGAGACATGTGTTCTCACTTTGTGGGACATCTCTTGCATGAAAATTTTCCACTCAAACACTTGTCATGTGAGCTTATAAGTGTTGCACCTTTAGAGGGGTAGTCATTCATTCAATTCCACCTTCCTACCTCCTTTAACTTGCTTATATAAGCAAGGATCTCACTATATTTTATACAATCTCATTTGTATATGATAAACATTGTCATTTGTGCAAATTTGGTTTCACTTGTAGAAGGTTATATTGTGCATTATGATTTGGGTTAATCCGAACATGGTATCAAAGCTAGTTTTGGCTGAAGGAATTTGTTCAATTTTTGTGTAAAGATTGCTTGAATTTCTTGGCTTCTCGCATACCAAATCTATCCAAATTTGTACATTTCCTTCTTGCATCTAAGTGACTCCAACGCATAGATTTAGCATTAGAGTACCATGGAGTCAAATTGTCATTACCATTGAGAAATAAAGAAATACCTTTCATTTGACGAAAAATGGTAACTTCAATTTTTTTCTCTTGTACTTGTATCGTACAGATTCATACTATACATATTTTAGGAGAGTAATAACTTCCAACTATCCATAATAGGTGGGAGTTCTATCTAATTGGTAAATTTCAAATTACATGGTTATACCTACTTAGTAAAGACAAAAAATAGTTATAAGAGGTAGAAAATAAATCCAAAAGAGGGTGGGAGGCTCAACTATCCAAAGGTGGGTGAGAGTGACATATGCAACTAATGGAGTATGCCATGTAACCTCATATTAACCATGTATAATATTACATAACCTAAGCAAGCTTAATGATATGTGTAGGAAAAATAAATATTCCCTAACATAAGGAAAATAAAAAACTTACACTAACACCCCCCTTAAGTGTAGCTTAGGTGGGTGAAAAGACACAAAGATGAAAATATGGTTCCTGACTACTTGGCCATGTTAGGCACCCATGTACAAATGCAATCTCTCACAACTGGAGAAAAGGAGAAAACCTAGTGGGACAAAACTCCTCCCCAAAAGATAAAATAAAGTGAGTTCCTCCACATACGAAAGAATCCCATGCAAGGAAAAAGCCCCCTCTAGAATAAAGAGGAGAAGAGCTCGACTAAGTAGCCTCCTCCAAAGTAGTCAACTATGCCAATGGTTGATACTCAAAATTGGATGTAGAAGATGGTCCACGATCATTGAACAACATTCCTCTTCTTATTAAAAAAAGAAAAAGGTGTGCGTACATGATGCCTTCCCATTCCTGAGAGGAATATGAGGGAGAAAGCTCAAAATGTAAGAATTTTTTGAAAACTTCTCATATGTATCCATGTTGGTGTTGGACTTTTCCAGTATCGAATCAAGCATTTTAGGCCACTCTGATGACAATCCAAAACCTAGTAAAGATGTATGTAGAACAAGATCCAAAGACTCTAGTATCTCCTTTAGAGACAAAGAAGCCTCCTCAATACGGTTCCCAAAAGTCTCCACAGTCATCTCAAGTTTTGATGAATGATCAAGTAGAGAAAGGAAAAAAATGGTATGTAGGACCCCCCATAACATTTGAAGAAGAATTAACTCCATCAGAAAGAAGATGAATGCAATAAATAGTGTCTCCAAAATCTAAAATATGAGACTACAATCAAAGATGATATGTCTTGTAGGAATATGTCCCAAGAAACTAGATTAGGAAGACCAATATGAATCTACAACATCACTACAATGTTGTGCTCAAAACAAGCGAAGGAGGAGAAGAATTAGAAGGCTCAAGAACTAGTTTCGATGTGAGAATACCTAGGTTCAAGTAACTAAAATTCTCCTCAAAATCAAAGTTCACACTAGAAGTGTGTTCAACAGCCAAAGGATCAGATTCATTATCAAGTGCAAAGTATAGAAAGGTGTATAACCAAGATACATGATCAACTACCCTAGTATTAATTATCTCTCTACCTTCCAAGTCTTTAATGATATCTAAATCAGGTGTGAATTCAATAGTCTTCCCTACACCATGAGTAATTAGATAGATGGAAATAAGATTACTTGTCAAATGAGGTACACAAAAAATGTGTTGAATGTGTCATTGCTACTATCAATAGATCCCCTCCCACTTACATTCACGTAGGAATTTTTTCCCATCAAAATAGGTGGCATAACACAAGACACAAAAGAAGAGAACATAGACTATGTAAAAGCCATATGATGAGAAGCTCCAAAATCTAGAAGCTATTTCCCTAATTCAAGACTTTTAGAAGCACAAATAGATTTACCTTTGTTTTTCTTTGACTTAGAAGAAAAACCTACATGATCTTTATTCTTACTAGATCTTGTCTATTTAGAATGTGAAGAAGAAGTTGACTTGGACATTCTAGAAGGTAGATCAATGTTGTTCTTCTAAAGAAGATGCTTCAATTCATCAATATACTTCTTATAACAAGAATGTTCTTCATGTTCAATCCTCTTTCAATACAAACAAGTAGACTTATCCTTCTTAGACGAGTCCTCCCTTGAAGAGGATTTGTTATGTGCTTGATTTGTTTGTGGATTTTTCTTTGATTTTTTTTGCTTTTTCGCCGATTTTCTTAACTCTTTTTCTCCCTAAAGGTTGAATGACCAAAAAATCTTGTGTTTGTGATGGTTTTATTAGACCCATAGAAAGAAGCATATGTAAATAAAGGCATAGTATATACATATCCCATAGTCAATTTGTGAGTATGAAAGCTAGAAATAAAAGTTGCAAATTCAAGACCAAGTTTATTCAGTGCATTATAGATTAATTGAATGTCATTTTCTCAATACCACATGCTTTACATTGTTCTCTTAGAACATTAACCTTAGTAATATAATCTTGTATGTTGCAAAAATTATTTGGATCAAGGCCCATCAATTCATTATCAATTTGATAGCCTTTGACTTCATCTATTGTACCATACAAAGATCTTCAATTTTCCCAAGCATCATGTGAATTTGTACATGCTTAAATTTGAAACATAAGATCAAGGGAAACAAAGCTACAAAGACATCCAAGGGCTTTTGTATGTTCAAGCATCCATTTTATCTTTTCTTATCATTTGTAGGTTAAACTACCTTTTTTCAAAATATGAAGTATACCCAAGTTGTATTAAGGCATTCCATGCATGTTAATGTCATGTTACATGATTATTATAAGGTATTAATAGATGAACCTTAAAATGATCCATACATGTGCAAGAAAAGAAGAGAACAAGAAAACAAAGAAAAAATCATGATTCAACAGACACCCACTTTTCACTCAATTATTAATTCCCCCAACAAAAAATGATTTGGAACTTTATATATCAACACATTTACAATATTGGAGTTGTTTTCTAGAGTTCTATAAGTTTTCAAAATGGATCAAATACTGAAAGTATAAAATATCTTTGAATGAGAACCTCAAAATAGCATCAATATGTAGTACTAAAAAAAATCCACTTCCAAGAAATAATCACCTCAATCCGAGGTCGTAGATGAAAAAATTTATATCCGTTTGAAGTTCAAAAATGAGAATTGTACTTCAATTCTGATGAGAAAACTTTTTTTTGGAAAAAAGGGATAACTTGAGCAAAAAATGATTCCACCATTATGAAGAGTGAGATTTTATTGCAAATATAAAAAGCACTAAAAAATACGTCTATATGGCCAAGAATGGGTCATTTGAAAATTAGGAGAAAAATGCAAAACTCCAATGGTGAGGGGTCCAAGTTTTCAAAAGTCATCTCTTGCAAAATTTGGTGAACGGTTGCTAAATATGGAGGTTTTTCCAAAAATAGGTGTCTACCAGCTGGTTTGAACCTCTTCCAAATTTAGAGTTCAGTTAACTAAATTTGATCCTTCACTAAATATAGGGGCACTGCTAAAATTTCATTGGCAATGGTGCCAAAGCCTAGCACAAAGGCCTAGGTGGGTTGAACATACAAAAAGGTCCACAATTTTATTTTATTTTGTTTATTAAAAAATAAAAAAATGAGTGTGGGGGGCAGGAAGCCATGCCCACATGACCTCTTTAAAGAGGGGTCTACGACCTCTTAGGTAGGGTATGTAGCCTCTTTCAAGGTGTGAGGCCTAAAGGAGGGACTTGCAAGGGTACCCTTGGGTACAGGGGCTTGACAGGCCTTGCGTACGGGTACCTATCAGGTACCCTTGGAAAACAGTTTTCTCTATCTTTCCTCCTCAACTCGATGTAACTATCTTTTCACTTCTTGTGCAACGCGAAAAGAAAGAAACCCAAAAGCTCACTGCCCCACAAAATCTGCCACATGTTAGAAAAACAATGTAAAAAGAAAATAAAATTCGAAACCAAAAATGGCAAAACTAAGCTGGAACATGCTCCTGCATCAGTCAGTATTTGATTTGCACCATTACATACATGCTCCTATTTTTTTTATGATTAATATATAATAAATATAACATAAAAAATAACATAAAAAATTGTAATCTTTATATTTTCTCTACCTATGCTGTAATAAATTTCAAGTTAATTATTTATTTCGTGCTTTGAATAATGATAGGTAGAAAAGTCTTCTCAACGCTTGTCTAAATGGGATGCTGAAACTGAAGATAAGAATCAAGGAAAGACAAAAAATGATAAGGTGATTTATTTTAATTTCATTTTCACTTTAAAATTAGTTAATTGGATGAAAATACATATTTAACTATTCATTTTTTGATGTAGGCTTAAAGGAGGAACTTCTTTTTAAGCTAGGGTTTTATTGGGCCATTTTATGATGAGGAAGGGACTGAGATTGAATGAATTATCTTATATTACTGATAAAATAAGATCTACTTGCCAAATGTTGGTTGGGTGGATTTGCACAAGTTGTGTTTATATGACTTTCAAATTTCCATTAAAGAAGTTTAAAAATAAAAAAAATTCACATATATTTTATTGCTATGTGTTAAGGATTTAGGCGTCTTTTTAGTGGAATATATTTGCTAAAACTTAAAACTTTATATCTAGAGATAACATTATAACACAAGGTATCAAATATGTAAAAATATCCATAATTGTGTTATGCTTATTCTTGATCTTCATCATGGTAGTTTTTGTATATATATATATATATATATATATAATTTCTTAAGAAAAATTAAAAAAAAAATCTTAAAATTTGGTTGCACTCTATTTATGTTTCATACATATTTTTCTAAGGTTGTCTACTTACTAGCTTATCATTTTTGTGTGTACTTTCTTGAAGTTATATTCCATTTTACTTTCTTATTTCTTTCTTTGTAAATTTCTATACATTTATTTTAACTTCTACTTTATGCATTTTTTTTTTAATCTAATTTTGTATTCCTTTTTTTTAAAGTTGTTTGATATTCTATTTTTCCTATTCTTTGTTAAAAAAACCTAATCTCAATACACATTTTATTTAGAAAATATTGAGTATAGAGGCTACTTGCAACACTTGGGTGGGCTAATCTTACTCTTAATCTTGGGCAACATTCTTAATCTTTTCATCTTTGATCAACCACATAATACATAGCCTATATTCTTAAACTTTATGAACAAGGGATTACACTTAAATTTAGTTTTTCTAAAATTTATAAATTGTTAAGATGGGCCATTAGAACTTGGTTAGAATACACTCTAAATAATTCAAAATAAGTGATATTATATATTTTCTTTAAATATTTTAAATTTTATCAATTGAGAATATTTCTATTGTATTGAATATTAATTTTAATTTAAATATTTACAAAAAAAAAAGAGGAATATTATCTAAATACACTCTAAATATTTTAAATTTTTAAGAAAATGCTTCATTAATATAATCTTTAAATATATTAGAATATTTTTAATCAAATTGTTCTGGTAGACCTTTCTAGGCCCCGACCCCCATCCTGGGTTATCCTAGCAGCCTCTCCCAATCCTCGACCCCCATACAACTCCCCCTACTTGCAACTAGTAAACCCTGCACATCAGGCAAGGTATTGACCATCTTGCACACTTATCATAACCACATGCATCCATACAAAGATAGGAGGGCAACACTCTAGGGTTTACATGTCATACAAAAGACATGACCCCAAACTTAGCCAACCACTTTCAGGGTTAAACAATCAAAAGGGCCTTCCATACAAATATACGCCCTCCTAGGCCTCTGGAAACCAACATTAAACAACTTACACAAATGAAACCCACCTTTTTAATAGTTACAAAATCACCCACTCCCAATAATTGATACACATTGTTCAATACAAACATTCCATCAAGCAATAAAACCATGAAAGTACTCCTTTAAATAAAACATTATTTTAACATTCTTATCACTCATTTAACCTAACCATTTAATACAATAGATAGAAATTATTTACCATCAATAATTATATTTTCAAATAACTATAATAACAATATTCTAAATAATTAAATTACATGGCAACTCTACTAATCAACTATAAATTATGTATAAAAGTAATCTTCATTCCTCTACTACGTAATTAACCGAATGCCCTCCAAAATAAACTATTAAAATGCAATAAAATATTTCATAAAATAGATAAAGCTAAATTCCTTACTTTGAAGCATTAGAGTATTATGGATGTAAATAAAATAAAGGGTGACTATTATACTATTTTGCCCTTGTTTCAACAACACTTTAGAATTCATATCCACTATCAATATAAGTATGTTTCATTCAATCATTATTCATCCTAGCTTGTTTATTATCAAGAACTTATGATATCAACAAAATATATAAATAAATTTGTATGAATAAAATAATTAGAATGAATAAAATAAGAAGTCAAAACTACTTACTCTAAATTGAGAAAAAACATATTTTACTTAAAATTATGATAGACATATCAATCACTACGAAAATCGATCCACAACAATTGACTATATATATATATATATATATATATTGATTGATTATTATGATAATAATTCTTATCATTGATTCTTACAAAAAAATTTAGTAATTATAATAAACTATATTTATAAGATAATTAGCCAATATACAGAACTCGCGTTTCATAAACATTCAACAATAGAGTTTCTACTCTAATGTCAGAAAGCCACAACTACAAAATGAATCTTTAATCTTGGCCACCTACGCTATGGTACTTATCTGAACAGTAAAACTTAAATCTTTTTCTATAATAAATTGTGGAAGACTAGAAAACAATCAATCAAATGGAAAATGTATTTAGATGACTATACACTATGAAAGATGAAGCCAAAATGGGAAAATTGTAATACATACTCTTTTAATATACAAATTGAAACTAGCATAATCCACATATCAATAACTAAAACCAAGCAGAATATAGCGTATCACTATGACATATTAAGAAAAACTATTAAAAGATTTAGGTGGATTAGTAAGGTTGTGGATGAAGGAACGAAGAAAGGTGTGTAGGAACTTGAATTGTACCCACATTGTGCAATGGCATTAGATCATTTAGCATCTAATTTCTTCACAGGGCAATGTTTTCTTGTGGGACAGTGACTAAGATTTCTCTTGTTTCAACAAACCACCCTCTTAGGAAATCTCATCCATATCATAAGCTTGCACGATCTTATCAAAGAAAAGGTTATTATAACATCGCTAACCGCTACTACATGGCATTGGTCAAGGAAAGCCAGAGGCCAAAAATTTTTATGTTTTCATACATTGTGTTGTGCCCTTCGCACACACACCCCATTCGGAATAGGGACCCTCTCTTTCTTTCGCCTCTCTGGGTCATTTTTATCACTGCTTCATTTTGCATTCCCCCGTTTTGATGTCCCTAATGGTCAATGTGCCTCTAAAGTGTCATCTTAGGTTGACTGTGTCTCCCCCCCAAATTTTGCTAAGTCTTGGAGCTCTTTTGGCATCTTACCTTTTGTTGGTGTCTGTGGGACCTCCTAGGACTGACTCGTCGGGTTTCCATTGTCGGGTTTCCTCATTTGACTTTCTCTTTAAAACAATCTTTGGCCTGTGCCCCTCTGGCTTATGGGTCTCGACTTCTTCTTTTTCATTTTGATCTTGCATTCAAACTGGTTGTCTGCCATGCCCTTTGGGCTCGGTTCACCGGGGTGCTTTGCCCAGGATTCCTACGATGGTTCGCTATTCCAAATGGATGACAACTTGTGTCCTTCTAGACCATAGACCCTGACACCCTCTTCATCGTCAGCTTCACACTTAGCACTTTTCAAACAGAGAATCCAAGTCGTCTTTCCGACCCTCGGGTTCCGGTCCTCTCGTTGCCATTCGAATTTCAAACTCACCAAGCTCACCGTCTACCATACCTAAATTTATTAAGTACATTAATAGCACTTAGGAGTATAAATATTGGCACCAACATGTCATTTTCACATGTCAGGAAGATCAGATAAGTGCAGTGCCTCCTCAGCCTTCGCCGCCTTCGCATCTGGGACATCCCTCTGCCGATCCTTGTGAATTCGTTAGTTTTCTTCATCAAGTTAGAGAGGTGAATCCATTGTCCGACCTCTTGTTACCTTTTAAATGATTTTGTGCCCATGTAACCATTAGGAAGGTGATAAATTGCATAAGTTTGGTCGGAAAGTAGTCGTGCCACAAAACCCATATTTTGAAATCTCCAAAACATCCCTCTAAACATTTAGAAATCAAACTTGGAACATTGTCTTCCTATCGTTGTTCTTTGAACTGGGTGATATTGCCCTTGAAGCCCAGGACTCCCCATTACATTAGTTGTTTAATCTTTAAACTTGACACAAACTTGCCTCAAACGACGAAATGCCCCGCAGGTTCTGGACTCCGAGACTCTGCCTCTGGGTTGTCACTTCACCTCTATTGTTTCGAATGACATTCTTCCCTCGCCCATTCGGGCCTTGAGCTCTAACTTTCCATTTGATGCGATATCTACAATGAAAAAGTAACACCTCCAAACAACCCTTAGGCCACCGTTGCTAGTTTGTTGTTCCCAACGGCTATCAAGCGACTTCCTTCCGACACCTGAGTCTCAAACTCATGACTTTCGCATGAAAAAACGAGTTCAAAGCAGAAAAAATTTAAGTCCTCAGCCTTCATGAGACTCCGAACTTCGGACTTCCACCGTCAGGATTCTATCCTATTTCGGTTGTTCATAACGAAGAACCAAAGGCATCCTTTTGGCCTCCAAGCCCCAACAACCCGATCTCCGCAAAGTTCTAAACAGAAAAATGAGAGGCGAAAATCCTCCTTAAGTCCGGTCCATTAGGTTGTAGGTCCTGGACTTCCGTCCCTGCCTCGTCATTTCTCAGGAATTTTTCCCAATGGCTTCCTGCCCTTCACGGCCTGAGCACCCAGTTGTCTAAAGAAATTACAAAGTTCTATCACGCTTCCTTTGGCCTTGTGGGTTTCGAACTCTGAAACTTCGCCCCTGGAATGTTGTTTCTCCAAAGCTATCCCAAATGGCTAACACTTGACAACCTTCCCTCAATTTGGTTTCGGATGCCCTACTAATGACCCAAATGACTTCCAATTTGAAAACAAACTTTGACCCACATGCTGAAATTCGACTCTCTCCCACATGAACACTTCAAATTATCCAAATCCAAAGTCGGGAGAAATCATCTGGATCTGTCTACCTTGTTTTCCCTTCAGAACAACATTCTGAACACGGAAGTCTGACCTTTGGTGCCTGAACCATCCAATTTCCCTCCAATGAACTATTGATGATAATCTTGATTAAGTGTTATATTTTTTGAATGACGAATTATCCAATCTAACACTGTTTTGTAGGGATTTGGCTAACCATTTGCATCATCATACTTGATTATGCTCACCCTTGCCTCTATGTACAAGATATATGGAATTGAGTGCAGAAGCTTTGAGGGTAGTCAAGGACAAAGGAAAGAGAACTGCCAAGGCTCCTCAAGGCAAGGAAGATAAAGATCAAATGAAATATCAATTCCAGGAGCGCCATTATATTCCATAATCACCACTAAATGGAAAAATATCTCTGATACCAATATCGGGCATGTCGACATTGATGACTTCATATAGAGGGTTAGAATCAACCCAAAAATAGACAATGCAAACTTAATCATAAGAAGCGGCTTAGCTAAGGCTATTGATTTCCCTCTCGCTTTGGTTGCCCCGGAACTAGTGATGGCTTGCAGAGAGGCATATCAGCTAGAAATAAGAACTATTATTGACAGAGATGGGAACATTCTAGCTGACATGTCACCCTCAAGAACAATAAAGACCTTTCATATCCCAGTCTTCGAGATGATGGAGCTACCCACTATCAAGGAGTGTAAGGAGATGTGGGATGAAGACCCCGTGAGATGCAAAAAGTTCATAAATAAATACTGGCTCAAAAAAAAAGGGGCATTGCTGCAAAAGTTCCTTAGGATCCCTTTCATAGTGATTTATTTGAAGAATACCATAACCTACTCACCCTGCTGAGCAGAGTAATGGGCCTCCCTACTGTGACCTATTTTCAAGAATGGATGGTATATTTTGTCGAGCAAATTCTACATGGAGAGGAAACCACATTCTACTAAGGAAGGATTATTAGTGACTGTTTTCATGAGAAATTCATGAATGTTAAGAAAACATCTAAATTTTATATGACTTCTTACATGGTATATTCATTGGTTGATCAAAGACAGTACAGTGGATTATTCAGAGCTCTAAATGAGGAGCTTGGTAGAGAACTCAAGGCTTATGACAAGTACCCTCAGCTACAGTTCAAGAACTTCAAGAAGGATTATTGTAGGGTAAACGATGACTTCATTGCTTATATCATCAGGCTGCTCGGGGGTAATTTTTAGAGAAGAGTCTTCCACAGTACTCAAGATTTTCTAAAAAATTATGCTTTCCTATTCATCCAATTTCCTAAGTTCACCTACATTTGCTCCCAAGGATTTTCAAAAAGACCAAGCAAGCTGCCCTGGTACCCTAATGAACAGAGAATATTGTTGGAGTTCTCTTGGTAGCTGTGACACATTCACACCCTTCTAAGCAACAAGAATCTAGTGGATATTCCTTAACCCCTTACACTCGGCCAAGGGATGTATGAGCTCTATACTTCCTAGTGTGCCCAAAATTTAGAAAAGGAACTGGCGGAGTACCATTTCAACTCCCACATGGCCAAACCGTAGATAGATATGTATGGTCATATCAGGAAAGCAATTGTACATGAATATGCCCACCCCTACAATGTTGAGGATTTTTTGGGCCAATTGAAAATATGACCTCAAAGTATGAATAAGGCACTACATGTGGATGACCTCATACTTTGTAAAAAGGGTGAACTTGTTCTCAGTGCCTGATCAACTAGAAGAAGATGAAAACACCATAATAGACCCCAAGTATAATGTTGTTGCCCATTTACCACCGCTAATGATTGATTTTGATGAGCAAGAGGCTGATGACCTTGACATTCTTACCAAGCCTGTTGAGGCTCAAACAAAAATATGGATTGATGGGCAGGTTGCTTGTTTGAAGCAATAGGCGGTCATCCTGACATACAAGGGGATTGAAAGTGAGCCATGTGGATTGGAGGGTTTGATAACTACAGTGATAGGGGAAACATCAAAATCCCCTCCATTTTTCATTCAAGAAAGAGAAAGGAGACTGATGAGTTTCAGTCTGATCCAAAGGTATACACTAGAAAGGATTTGGAAGGTGAACCTTCCAAGAAACATAAAAAATCAGGCAATGTCATTGAATTGCCTATGATTCAAGAAGATCCACTCCATGAGGGAGAAGAATTGGAGACTGATCCAACAAGGTCTCCACCTATCTCATCTTTTGTTGTTGCCGCTACCACCTAGTTTACCCACACGCAATAGTTTCTTCTTCTCCGCCTGTGGTGGACATCGCCATCCACCTTGTCTCCACTTCTCCCATCGTGTAAGTAATATTCGTGGATTCATCCTCCGCCACCACCTCACTGATCTCCTCATCTCCCATGTCTCTGTCTTTCCCTCTTCTAAATATTTTTATTGCAGATGCAATACCTTCCCTTACCCTTCTAGAGAGTTTTGTAAAATATATGCAAAATGTGCTACTGAGCTCTCGGGAATGTTTTCAAACCCAATGGTGCATGCTAGAATCGCCCAAACAATAATGAACACTCCAATTCCTCCTCCTCCTACTGAGCTACCTAGAATGGAAGCCACCATGCAGATTTCTGAAGAATTGGACCACCAACAACAGATGGAGGCAACCAAAGAGTTGAAAGATGAGGCAGATGACTACCATGAGAACCCCATTTATGAGCATCAAGTAATTAATGAGGTCACCTATGAATCTTCTAGTGATGAATAAATGCCTGATCTCGAGCTTGATGCAGAGCTGGTCAAGCAACTCAAGTAAATTGAGGATAAGAGGCTGAAAGATAGCCTATGGATGTTGTTTTCATAGGGACAAAAGGTGATAGAACTCTAGTGGAGGTAAATGACCATGGCTCTGGACATGATGAGAATATGCTCCCTCATGATGAGCAGGAGGATAAGCCTGAGGAAGAGGTTGAAGTTCATGAGAACCCAGAAATTGAGCAACCCAAGGAACATGATGAAAAATATGCTAAAGGGGAAGATGACCCAGGAAACACCTACTCATTAAGGTCCCTATCAAACACATGGTGTTCATTTAGGACTCTAATGAAGACAAGGAATAAAGAAGGATGGAGCAGGAGGAGGCTTTGAATGATAAAGAAATTGAAGTCATGGAGGCTAAAAGGGAAAACAAACATGAATCACCTAAAGAAAAGTCCTCGATACCTAAATGGTTGGAGAAACAACTGGAGAAGAAGGTTCCCACTTCGAAGGACCCAAAGACAAGGTTGGAAACTATATTGTATCAAGCCCAAATCGACACTAGGAGAGATAAGAAGTCCAAGATCAGATCAAAGGTAACAATTAATGCCTCAGGATCAAGAATGGTGCAGGTATCTACACTAGTGGTGGGAGAACGAGGAGTGAGTTACAATATCTCCACCATTGACATGGGAGTAGCTACTAGAGAGAAAAAGGTAGATCACCTCCAAGAATTTGTGGCCATAGTGGTGCATCTAATCTAGTAGGATAACGTATCAAAAGAAGACCTCAAAGCACAGGTGGCTGATTTGATAGCCTATATCCAATAATGGTCATCCATAGAGGAACAACCAACCACATCTTTGACCTTGCCACAATTTTTGTCCAAAGAGCAGATCGACAAATTGGAGAAGAGAAAGAACTTAGACAAGACCATGGAGAGTTGGTTTCGACAAGTTCTGGATGTTGGAAACATGGGCATCAATCACTCTGTTCGGACAACAAATAAGTTCCTGGACATACGAAAGTCTCTTGAGGGCACAGGGAAAATTTGCACTAACTTCCCAATGAATTATGAGTCTTCCTACCCAAAGATTGAGGCTATCCTTAAGTTGTCAAGTGAAATTTGGGAAAATGAATTTACATTCAATGAATATGATCACTGGCTTATGGATATCTAGAAGCAAGAATTTGAGAATCAAAAAGAGAGGCTAGACTAGGTACTTGAAAAGGTGAACTCAAATATTGATTGGGGTAAGGAGATTTTGTCAGATTGTGGCCGATATCTAAAGTTAATGATCGGGTATGATGTGCCCGTTATCCAAATCAACCCAAAGAAAGTAAAGCCTCACTTCCAGAAGAAGATGGAAGATGGAATGCCAAGCGAAATTACCACAGATTTAATGAGTTTTTCTGCTCAAGCCTTCGCCTAGTCTGAGTTGTTCAAGGACCATGCTCCCAAGTATGATGAAGACTGGGAGAAGCTTGTCGACAATTCCAAAGAGTGGAGCTACCAAGTGTTGAGATCTGACATCATAGAGGTCAATAAGCTCCAACCAGTGATCCTAAAGTTCATGGAGTATGCAACTTTGAAGAAGCAAGAAGGCAACCCTATTATTGATGAAGAATTTATAAAAGAATAGCTGCAACGAAAGAGCAATCAACATGAGGAAAAAATACTATAGTGCCACCACTAAAATAAAAAACCAGGGATATGGACAAAAATGTATTTTAAAATGTAATATATTGAGGGGTAGGTAGAACCCTAGGTTAAAGTGAATTGTGGCCACACAAATGTATATCAATCTTGGACACATGTTCTAATTTTGGGACACTATAAATAGTGAACCTCCTCTCATTTTCAAGGGGATTTGAGTTGTTGTAATGACATACTGCATAAATTGTAATATAAATACATTGAATTTGGTGCATTTCTAAGTTTCTTCTCATGTTTTATGATTCATCTCTAGTATTTAGATAATCTAGTTAAAATTTACTTTGTTGTTCCATTTCCTTTTAGTTAACTTTGGTAGATTTAGTAATTTTGTTCCATGGTTATGAATATTTTTGTTGTGTAGATGCCTTCCTTGTCCATACTTTTGGTTGTTTGTTGCTAGTAGATGGTTGTGCAAAGTTAGTCTGAACTTAAATTTGAAGCTGCCTTTAAATATTTATCTTTATTCATGCATATGTATGGTGAAATTTCTTTAAATATCTATAGTCCTTAGAAGAGAGTACATATTTCATGACATTGTGAAATTTATGGTTAAGTGAAGTTTTTTTTTAAGGAATTTGTCCAGAGTAGAGACCTCCATGATCACTGTTCATCAGTAGTTGTAGGTTCAAGAACCTTCTCTGTTTGTTGCCCTTTTTCCTTTTTTTATAAGTAACCTATGCTGAGGTTCATTGCACATTGTATAGCCAAATCTTGAATTGAAAATGGAGTTCAAGATTGATATTTGAACCTAGAACAAACGCATTTCAACTTCCTATCTTAAAAATCTGTTTGTAGATCCAATTCCTTCCAGCCTAACTCATGTAAGTCCGCCCTATGATTACCAGAAAAATCACATCAAACATCAACTAAAATATTCTATGCAAGTCATGACCTGACATCTGAGAGACCTTGGGGTAATTTTCAGCAACTTGCTAGATATATCCTTTCAAGAGAGGTAATGCATCTACGCATTGCCTGTGTTGAGAAAGTGTACAAAAACACCCATCAATAGAACTGGCGCTAGAAGGAGGGAATTTTGGGAGCTAAATTGGATCAAATTGGGTATTTCTCCCCTGAGAGATTTTACATATTACTAAGGTCTATGTTGAACAAAGGGGAATTTCAAGAATTACCGCCCCCTACCCGAGCTAAAAGAGCCAAGAAAGGGGAAGCATCCACTTCTAACTCATCCAACCAGCCCATTCCGCTTTCACCCCCATCTTCTCCATCATATTTGGTAGCACCTTCTCCCACTCATCCACTCCAAACAACCTTCCAGGTTGTTGCTTCCATCAGGCTAGACCTTGCCTTCTAGCCCAATGCAGTCCCACTTCTAGGTGTTGTCCCACTTATTGTTGCTCCCTTTCAACCATCTCAAGTAAGTTTGGTGCAGCCACCTCCACCATCGCCTCCAATGATGTGATTGGGAAATAATTCATCCCCTTTGGTCTTCAACTTGTACCATGAAATGCCAAAGAATCCTGAAATATTTTGCACAAAGTTCAACCCCCAGGAATCGAGAGCACAATGGAAGAACATATCAAAATCTTTGAGATAGCCTTGAAGACTCTATAGATCATTTATGAGGATGTACCGTACCAGATCTTTGCCTATTCCTTGGGGGAAGAGGCCTTTTACTATTATGTCAATCTGCGAGCGAGAACTATCAACACATGGGCTCTACTAAAGAATGCCTTTTTGTAGAAATTCAAGATTTTGATCAGTCCTTCGGAGCTATACAGGTAGTTTATGTCAGTCTGAAGGGAGGTCAATGAGTCAATTAGTTCCTTTAATGATCACTTCCACATGGCATACATTCGACTACAAGACCCGTATGCACTTAATGATGCTGTTGTTTTTCCATTTTATTATGCAGCCTTGGAGAATCTCACTTCACCATTGGTGAAAAGGATGTGAACGCCTCCCATGACATTAGTAGATGCTTATGTTGAGGCCATCATTGCTAGTACTGATTCGGTACATAATATTTTTGGTCCGCTACCCTCTTTGGGGCAGGTTGCTTATCCTTCACAAATTTAGGGGCTCACTGAAGCTTTGCAACACTAGATGCCCTTCATGAATCCAGTACCACAGTTGCCCATAGTGCCTCATCCAGGAGAACAAATAAATCGGGCACCTCCATTCCTGTAGTACTAACTGCCTCAACCGACGCAAGTTCACTCTCTACTCCTCCAAGTGATGGCATATCTTCAAGATTTTGAATTCCTATCTACTCATCAAAATCAGTTGGTTGCACAACCAATTTTCCTTCAGAGTTCAACCTCATAGCCGAGCAATACGGAGAAAGATCAGATCGATGAGTTGACATAAATGATCAATAAAATTTCCACAGAGATGACTCACTTGAGGAATCAAAATAATCAATTACAGGCTTCATAGAGAAGCATCCAAGCCAACCTCAATTGGGACAACCATGAAAACCGGGACAATGACGATGCTGACACATCTTCTAGATAGACCTATGATAGAGGTCAAAATGCGAGGCAAAAATTTGATAAGAGGCCCTCCCAAAGGAAGAATCGAACATGGAATACAATGTCAAAATATGGCAACATTCCTACACCCCTGGATCAGCCCAATAATAGTGACAAGACTACAAGTGGATTCTATTTAGTTGAGGTTGCCTTGTTCGGTTGGTGCCGTATCTACAAAACAAGCCGACATTTCGAGTTATCCAAAATTCTTGATAGCTGCTGAAATTTTTTAGATTGAAGTGCAAAATGTTGTAGACGACTCTGGGTGCACAGACATCGTCCCTTTAGAACCATACCTCTCCTCGGTGTTTTTCATCAATCAGGTTCCCTTCCCAAAGGTTGAGAGCAATGTTCTAGAATGGAAAGGCACCACAACAAGCAGAAATGACAAGACGAAAGAGGTAAGTACTGGAAGCTCTTTGGCTCAACTTTTTTGATTCAGTAGATAATGGTCCCATAGATGAAGAAGAGCTTAGGGAAGATGAAGTACAAATGTTTCACCAAAGGACTACCCCTCACGACCTTAGGAATAGACAATCTGGTGGGCACAATGGTGGTCCTTTCACGACCTCCATTCCACCCAGTAATTTCAACACCCCTCTTGACCTAAATGCAAGCAATAACCCAGGTTATCCACACATACCTACACGATATTTCAAAAAAAAAGGCAACAAAATCAAACTCAAATCCAGCCTACTGGCTCATCCCAAAATACTACTTATGATACAAAAATCGAGCAAATGGGAGAATATACTACAGAGGAGTTTAAGAAGGCCAAGTTAAGTGTCTCTACCTTCAAGTTTCTTAAGGTCCCAACTGTTAGAAATTATTTCTTTAGACAGATTAATGGGAACCCTTCATCCAGACTATCCCAGGACACACATTCAAGAAAGGTTTCCTTTGAGGATCAACAAAGTGAACCAATTGTGGGAATTTTTTTTAACAAGAAAGCTGATCCACTTACAAATCAACAAGAAAATAAACAACGTGCCAAAGAAACTGATCAGGCACAAGCCCAAAACAAGGGCGATGATAAGGACAAGGTCAAGTTTCTCAAGTGGATGTTTTTGGAGGATTGTTTTAGGGAAAATTTGAAACTCCTCCCTTCCTGACCACTATTCAAGTGTATGGGAAGAACCTTTATTATTGCTTGTTGGACTCGGGATTTTTCGCCAATGTCATGCCCCTAAGCATGTGCAAGGCTTTGGGGATAGTTCCAACTCCCTCTCAATGTAAAGTGATGCAGCTTGACAAGACTGAGATCAGCCTAGTTGGTGAGATCAACAAAATACCCATGCAAATTACTCCTAATCTCATAATTAAACAAACCATTGACATCCAAGTTGCGGATATCCCAGACACCTATGGGATAATTTTAGGAAGGGATTTTAGAAGGGTATTGAACAGGTACGTGGTGAATGACTATTCCCATTTGTGGTTTCAATGGAAAGGGATGCTAGATCAAATTCGAATAGATCGGGAGCCCCGTATGGAGTTTATGATTATGGAATACAACAGCACGAATTAAGTGTTGTTTGCTGAAACAAAATTGGGGAATTATTCTTCGGTGCCATATACAAATGAAGTGGAATGCTTCAAAAAAGAAACCAGGGAGGTTATTCTTGTGTTGTGCAGTCCACTTGCTAACCTAGCTCATACCCCTCAGAGCACAGAAGGGATTATCGAATTAGATGACAAAGAATCATGCAAGGATGGGAATCTTGGATTACTAGATGGTTTCCAATATTTTATGAAAAAATGCGTACAAGATCAGCTCAATTTGGGAGCTAGAATGAATTTTTAGAACTCCTATTGCCTAGTTGGTGTAGGGTGCACAATGCTCCACATTCATAATTTGAATGTTGTTTATGTCAAACAATAATTGACCATATCAAAGGACATATCACTCCAAGGGAGGAAGCTCGGTCAACACTGCCAAAACAAGAATGTTTAGAGTCTACACGTCCTCAAAAGGTTGTTGAAATGAGACCACCATCAAAATAAAAAAATCAGGGTTCTGGACATTGCACTTTGATGGGTCTAAATAAAATCATGGGGCTAAAGTTGGATTTGAACTAATCATTCCTAGAGGTAAGTCGTACTTCGCTGCTCATAGACTTCAATTTTATTGCACTAATAATGTAGCAGAATATGAGCAGTTGGTCTTGGGACTCCTCATGGCATTAAGAAAAGGTGTTAAAATGTTACAAGTCTTTGGGGACTCTGATTTGGTCGTGAGGAAAATCAGATTTTTTTTTTTTTTTATGATTGGAGACTCACTAATTATAGGCATAGGGTATGGGATCTGTTAGAAGGGCTAGATGCATTCAATATCCAGCTAATCCCACACTCTCAAAATCACACTATCAATGCCTTAGTACAAGTGGCTATCACCTTGTAGCCATTATCATTATCTAGCCTCAAAAGGTTTACAGTTGAGCTCACTTCCATTCCATCCATGCCAGACAATGTAGCCAATTTCTAGGTGTTTAATGATGATAAAAACATCCTAGATTTCATAACCAGCTCTGATGTGTTCGCTACTAAAATAATCGATGAGATTGAGCCTGAAGAGGCCGAGATGGATATAGAAGGGGTCATCAATCTCAAGACCAAAACTATCTCGAGGGGAACAGCCCAACTCAAATGTATATTTGATCTAGATAAGATCAATAAACAAAGAGGGATTCCATCAGTGACCAATGTGACACCTATAACCTTAGAACAACTGAAGATGTTAAGAATGTGTTCGTTGGAAAGGTGCGCACACCAGAAGAAAGAAAGGGTATAGTGGATTCTTTGCAAAAGTACTACAATGTCATTACCTAGAGCTATGAAGACCTGAAAATGTATGATACATCAATCATCACCCATACCATCCCTCTCAGATTGGATATGAGACCATTTCGACAATGGTAACATCTTGTCAATGCTCTACTAGAACCAATCATATACAAGGAAGTGCATAAATTGTTGTCCACCAGGATTATTTTCCTAGGTAAGCACTCCACATGGGTGGCCAATTTGGTTTTGGTCAGAAAAAAGAATGGATAAATCTGATTGTGTGTGGATTTTCGCAATCTGAATAGAGTTTTAGAAATAGATAACTATCCTACACCATCATTAGATGAGGTATTGCAAATAGTTAATGGTTCTCAGATGATTTCCTTCTTGACTGGGTATGCAAGATATAACCAAGTTATGGCGCATTATGAGGATCGACATAAGACAACATTTACCACTAAGTGGGGCACATTTTCCTACAGACGAATGTCATTTGGACTCATCAATGTCGGCACTGCGTTCCAACATGAAATGGAAATTGATTTCAAGGATCTGATTGGAAAATATATAATCATCTACATGGATGATTTGACAATATTCTCAAAACAACGAAGTGATCATGTTGCTGATTTGTGTAATTTTTTTGAGAGATGTCGAGAATTCGCGGTAATCCCAAGAAATGTATCTTTGGGGTCACTGAAGGAAAGCTTCTCAGAAATGTCCTCTCAGAAGAGGGAATCTCCATTGACCTCGAATGCATCCAGGGTATCATGAGGATCCAACTTTCAGGAAACAAGAAAGAGTTAAAGTCCTTCTTTGGGAAAATAAACTTCATCACAGGCTTTGCTGAGATTGTTAAGCCACTCAATGCTATGTTGAAGCAAGATGATAAGATTGAATGGATCCCGAAAGAAAAGCAGGCTTTTGAAGAGATCAAGAAAGCAATTTTTGATGCCCCAACTATCTGAAGCCATTTTATATTTATTCGTTTGCTTCAAATCACTCCTTTTCCAACATATTGATGTAGAAAGACGATGATGGGAATGACAACCCAATAGCCTTCATGAGTGCCCCATTAAAGTATGTTGAGCTAAGATACCACAATATTGAAAAGAAAGTGTATGCTCTTGTCCGTGGAGTCAAGAAATTCAAGCATTATATCTTGAGAAACAAAGTGTTTGCCATTGTGCTCGACCCCGTAGTTAAGACATTTTTCATGCAAAATGAGTTAGGAGAATGTCGAGATAAATGGGTGACCCTTCTGCAAGAGTATGATATGGAAATTCAACCGATGAAATTGGTTAGGGGATAGGCTCTTACTAGGATGATGGCTAAAGTAGTTGCTAAAGTTGGACCTAAACTGATAGTGCAACAATACCTGTTGGGGGATGTCTCTCCAGGAGAATGGTATGATGACATAATGTACTATCAGCTAAATCACAAATGTCTTCCCCGCTTATAGGAAGTTCAAAAATAGGCCCTCAGGCTGAAGAGCAGCAAATACATGTTGCAAGGAGCCATATTGTACAAGAGTAATAGAAAAGGCATATATCTGAGGTGTCTTGGCAAAGAAGAAGTAGATCTAGTCTTGAAGGATTTTCATGATGAATTTGGCATGGGTCATGGCTTTGACCTTTCTACAGCCCATCAAATCTTTAGAGGAGGATATTACTAGCCTACGGTCTTCAAGGATGTCGATAATCATGTTCGTGCCTGTCATATTTGCCAAACTGTGACAAATAGAGAAAGTAATGTTGTTGTCCCACTACAACCAGTCTTGGAGGTAAGATCGTTCGTGCAATGGGTTCTCGACTTCATTGGTCTGGTAAGCCCACCATCATCCATGGGTTATAGGTACATTCTAACCACCTTTGATTATTTTACTAGGTGGACATAAGCTATTGCATGTAGGAAATGTAACACAAGGGTAGTTACTGAATTCCTTGAAAGTTTCATTTTAAATTGCTTTGGTTGCTCATATGCATTGGTGTGTGATAATGGCCCCACCTTCTCCACGCTTAAGTTTGATAGCTGGGCTTATGATTATGGTATTTCCCTCAAATTTTGCTCCAACTACTATCCTCAAGGAAATGGTCTTGCAAAATCTACCAACAAAAACTTGATCATTGTAATTAAAAAATTGCTTGATAGGAATCCCAAGAACTGGCACACCTAGCTCCGTTTCACCCTATGAGCGGATCACACATGTCATAAGGTTTCCCTCGGTGATTTCCTATTCAATTTGGTCTATGGATTTGATCCTATCTTTCCAATACACTTGAAGATTCCCACCCTCCAATTCATCAATGATTTTTATGAAGGAGGGGACCATAGGGAAGCTCGGTTAGCTGAGCTCCTACACTTAGAAGAAATACGAGGTCGTGCAACAATTTTTTTTGCCAAGCATTAGGGTGTAGTCAAAAGGTGGTTCGATCGTCAAGCCAAAATTAAGGCCTTTAGAATTGTAGATCTAGTCCTGTATTGGGACAAGTCCCATGAAAAGAAAGGGGGACACAACAAATTCAACCAACTTTGGCTTGGCCCCTTTCAAATAGCTAAAATTTTAAGAGACAATCGTTTCTATTTGAAAACTTTAACTGGTGAAGACTTCCCATTGCATGTCAACAAGAAGCACCTAAAGCATTACTTTCAAACCTGAGCTCCTATAGAGCTATTCTTGTAGATATTTGTACATAGGTTAGAGTAGGTTGTTGTGGTTTGCTTCATTCTATTGTTTTGTGTTGCTCTGTTTTGCTCATCCCATAGCTGTTTTGTTCTCTTGATGAGAGGCTTTTCATTCATGCTATGGTGGTTGTACTCGTTCAATGAATGGTTCACTTTGCTGCCCACTCTTAGTATTTACTAGATAAATATTCATTCTCATTATTAGTCTTTGATAGCTTCCTAGAAAGGATGGTTTCCTCACTTGGAATCTATTTTAGAACTCCATCCTTGGTTGAATCCTTTAATGCTCATCTCAGATCTTGCACAAAACACATGTTAATTATCTCTGAAGGGACATGCAATGGTGGCTATGATGATTTGGTAATTGAAAAAATATCAAGTCCTCTCAATTGAACACTATGGTTCTCAAGCCCATCATAGGCTTGATTGCTTACACGGTTGAGAAAAATAATGTGTAGAAAAGGAAAGAAAATCCAAAGAAAAGGAAGAAAGAAAATTTTGAAATCAAGTAACCATATGGGTGTGCACATAACTCTACCGGGGCTATGGATGCCCAACCAAAAATAGAGCAATATCCATGGGATCACAATGACAACTCCATCGGGGCTATGGACAGCTAACTGGTAGTGAGGCAATGTCTAGGTTACTTTTGGTGTTGGCCGATTCATGTAGCTTGCCAGTTTGATTAGCCGCTCCTTAGCACGGTTCTTGAGGGAAGGAATGAATTCATTACACACACTTCTAAGATGTTCTATGGTTTGATTAAACTAGGGATCTTGTTCTCCTAGTTTATTTCTAGATGTCAGCCCATGGTTTGTGGAACTAGAGATTCTAGGTCCTAAATGAATACTTATTACTTGAATGCTCAGGAGCGTTCTCCTAGCAGAGTTGCCATTTTTTGTGCCCGTCGCACACACGCCTCATTTGGAATGGGGACCCTCTTTTTCTTTTGCCTCGTCGGGTCTTTTTTGTCATCACCTCATTTTGCGTGCCCCTATTTCGGTGTCCTTGATGGTCAAATTGCCTCTAAAGTATCATCTTAGGTTGACCATGTCCCCCCCCCAAAAATTTTGCTAAGTCTTCAAGCTCTTTTGGCATCTTACCTTTTGTGGGCATCCGTGGGACCTCCCAGGCCCGACTCGTCAGGTTTCCCTTGTCGGGTTTCCTTATTTGATTTTCTATTTAAAATGGCCTTTGGCTTGCGCCCCTCCGACTTCTAGGTCTCGGCTTCCTCTTTTTTGTTTTGAGCTTGCGTTGAAATTGGTCATCCGTCGTGTCCTCCGGGCCTAGTTCACCTGAGTGCTCTGCCCAAGATTCCTATGATAGTTCATAGTTCCAAATGTCTGGTGGCTTGTGTCCTTCCAGACCATGTACTCTAAGGCCCTCTTCGTCGTCGACTTCACACTTAGCACTTTTCAAACAGAGAACCCAAGTCATCTTTCCAACCTTCGAGTTTTAGTCCTCCTTCCGCCATCTAAATTTCAAACTCACCAACCTCACCATCCGCCATACTTGCATTTATTAAGTGCATTAATTACACTTAAGAGTATAAATATTGGCACCGACATGTCATTTTCACATGTCAGGAAGATCAGAAAAGTGCAACGCCTCCTCAGCCTTTGCCGCCTTTGCATCTGGGACCTCGCTCCACCAATCCTTTTGAATTCATCAACTTTATCCATTGAGTTTAAGAGGTGAGTTTGTTATCCAACCTCCCATTACCTTTTAAATTATTTATGAACAAGTAACCAGTAGGAAGGTGACAAATTGCATAATTTTGGTACGAAAGTAGTCGTGCCACAAAAACCATATTTAAAATCTCCAAAACATCCCTCCAAACACTTAGAAATTGAACTCAAAACATTGTCTTCCAGTCACTATTCTTCGAGTAGGGAGACAGTGCCCTCCAGGCCTAGGACTACCCATTTCCTTAGCCGTTTAAAGTTTAAACTTGACACAAACTTGCCTCAAATGGTGAAATGCCCCACGAGTTTCGGTCTCCCGAGACTCCCCCTCCGGGTTGCCACTTTGCCTCTATTGTTTCAAATGATGTTCTTGCCCCATCCATGTGGGCCTCAGGCTTTGACTTTCCATTTGAAATGAGACCTACAGTGAAAAATGAACACCTGCAAACAACCGTTGGGTTGGCGTTGCTAGTTCATCGTTCCCAATGACTCTCAAGCGACTTCCTTTTGGTATAGGGGTTTCGAACTCATGACTTCCACATGAATAAACAAGTTCTAATCAGGAAATCTCTAAGTCCTCAGTCTTCATCGGACCCTGAACTCTAGACTTCCACCATCAGGATTTTGTCTCGTTTCGGCCATTCAGAATGGAGAACCCAAGTCGTCCTTCCCGCCTTTCGGCTTTCCTGCCCTGACTCCCCGATCTTCGCTAAGTTTTAACTAGTGAAATAAGAGGTGAAACTCGTCCTCGGGTCCGGTCTATCGATTTGTAGGTCCTTGACATCCATCCCTACCTCACCTTTTCTCAAGAATTTTCCCCAATGACTTCTTAGCCTTCACAGCCTGAGCACCTGACTAACTAAAGAAATTACAAAGTTCTATCACGCGTCCTTTGGTCTTGCGGGTTTCGAACTATGTAACTCCGCCCCTGAAATTTCATTTCTCCAAATTTGTCTCAAATGACTAATACTTGATAGCCTTACCTCATTTTGGTTTCAGATGCCCTAATAATGACCCAAATGACTTCCAATTTCAAAACAAACATTGACCCACGTGCTGAAATTTGACCCTCTCCCACATGAAAACTTCAAATTATCCAAATCCAAGGTTGGGGGAAATCATCCGGGTCTCCCTACCTTGTTCTCCCTTCAGAACAACATTCTGACTAGGGAAGTCCGGCCTTTGGGGTCCGAACCATCCAATTTCCCTCCTGTGAACTATTGATGATAATCTTGATTAAGTGTTAGATTTTTTTGAATGATGAATTATCGAATCTAATAATGTTTTGCAGGGATTTGGCTAACTATTTGCATCGTCATACTCGATTATGCTCACCCTCACCTTTGTGTATAGGATATATGGAATCAAGTGTGGAAGCTTTGGGGGCATTCAAGGAAAATGAAAAGAGAACTGCCAAGGCTCCTCGAGGCAAGGAAGATAAAGATCAATTGAAATATCAATTCCAGGGAGCACCATTACATTCCAAAATCACCATTAAATGGAAAGATATCTCTGATACCAATATCAAGCATGTCAATATTGATGACATCATACAAAGGATCATAATCAACCCAAAAATAGATAATGTAAACTTAATTAAAAGTAGTGGCCAAGGGATGTATGAGCTCTATACTTCCCAGTGTGCCCACAATTTAGAAAAGGAACTGGTGGAGTACCATTTCAACTCCCATATGGCCAGATCATGGATAGATCCGTATGGCCATATCAGGAAAGAAATTGGACAGGAATATGCCCATCTCCACAGTGTTGAGGATTTTTGGGCCAATTGCAAAGATGACCTCGAAGTATGAATAAGGCACTATATGTGGATGACGACATATTTTGCAAAAAGGGTGAATTTGTTCTCGATGCTCGATCAGCTAGAAGAAGATGAAAAAACCGTAATAGACCCTAGGTACAACTTCATTTCCAATTTACCATTTTCGATGATTGATTGGGATGAGCAAGAGGTTGATGACCTCGACATTCTTACCAAGCCTATTGAGGCTAAAAAAAAATGGATTGATGGGCAGGTTGCTCGTTTGAAGCAACAGGGGGTCATCCTGACATACAAGGGGATCGAAAGTGAACCAAGTGGATCAGAGGGTGCGACAACTACATCGTCAGGGGAACATCAAAATCCCCTCCATCCTTTAGTTCAAGAAAGATAAAGGGGACCGATGAGCAACAATCTGATCCAAAGGTATATGCTAGAAAGGCTTTGGAAGGTGAACCTTCCAAGAAACATAAAAAATCAGGCAACATCACAAAATTTCATGTGATTCAAGAAGATCCACTCCACTGGGGAGAAGAATTGGAGATTGATCCAACAAGGTCTCCACCTATCTCATATGTTGCTGCGACCATTGTTGTTGCCACTACCACCCCACTTACCCCATACGCAGTAGTTGCTTCTTTTTCGCCTGCAGTGGACATCACCATTCACCTTGTCTCCACTTCTCCCATCGCACAGGTAATATTGGTGGATTCATCCTTCACCACCACCTCGCCGATCTCCTCATCTTCCATGTCTCTATATTTTCTTCTTCCAATTGTTTCTATTGTAGCTGCAATACCTACCTTTACCCTTCTGGAGACTTTCGTAAAATATATGCAAAATGTGCCATCTGAGCTCTCAGGAATGTTTGCAAACCCGATGGTGTAGGCTGCAATAACCCAAGCAATAATCATTACTCCAGTTCCTCCTCCTCCTACTAAGCCACCTAGAATGGAAGCCACCATACAAATTTCCAAATAATTGGACCACGAACAACAGATGGAGACAACTAAAGGGTTGTAAGATGAGGAAAATCACTATCATGAGCACCTCACTTATGTGCATCAAGTAATTGATGAGGTCGCCTATGAATCTTCCAATGATTATGGAAATGGTATGGATAGGATGATTGAAGAAATGCCTAATCTCGAGATTGATGCAAAGATGGTCAAGCAACTCAAAGAAATTGAGGATAAGGAGGCTGAAAGGCAACCTATCAATGAAGAGGAGGTTGATGCCACATGGACGAAAGGTGATAGACCTCTAGTGGAGGAACATGAATATGACTCTAGACATGATGAGAAGATGCTCCCTCATGATGAATAGGAGGATAAGGTTGAGGAAGAGGTTGAAGTTCAAGAGAACCCAAAAATTTAGCAGCCTAAGGAACATGGGCATGATAAGGAACAAGATGAAAAATATGTTGAAGGGGAAGATGAACCCAAGGAATGCTTTCTCGTTAAGGTCCCTATCAAATACATGATGTTCATTCAGGACTCTGATGAAGACAAGGAAGAAACAAGGATGAAGTAGGAGGAGCCTTTGAATGATAAAACAATTGAAGTCAGGGAGGATGAAAGGGAAGACAAACAAGAATCACCTAAAGAAAAGTCTTTGATACCTGATTGGTTGGAGAAACAACTGAAGAAGAAGGCTCCCACTCTGAAGGACCCAAAGACAAGGCTATAAGCTATATTGGCTTGAGCCCAAATCAACACCAAGAGAGATAAGAAGCCCAAGATCAGATCAAAGGTAACAATGGACACCTCAGGATGAATAATGATGCAGGTACCTACGCCAGTGGTGGGAGAACGAGGATTGAGTTACAATATCTCCACCATTGATTTGGGAGTAGCTACTAGAGATAAAAAGGTAGATCACCTCCAAGAATCTATGGCCATGGTGGTGCATATAATCCAACAGGATAAGGTATCAAAAGTAGAGCTCAAAGAATAGGTGGCTAATTTGGTAGCCTATATCTAGTAGTGGTCATCCATAGAGGAACAACCAACCACATCTTTGGCCCTAACAAAATTGTTTTCCAAACAGAAGAATGAAAAATTGGAGAAGAGAAAGAAATTAGAAGAGACCATAGAGAGTTGGTTCTGACTAGTTTTGGAGGTTGGAAATACGGGCATCAATCACATTATTCAGACAACAAATAAGTTCTTGGACATACAAAAGTCTCTTGAGGGCACAAGGAAAATTTGCATTGACTTCCCAACAAAGTATGAGTATACCTACCCAAAGATTGAGGCTATCCTTAAGCTGTCGAGTGAAATTTCAGAAAAGGAATTTAAATTCAAAGAAGATGATCATTGTCTTATGGATATCTAGAAGCGAGACTTTGAGAATCAGAAAGAGAGGTTGGAGAAGGTAATTGAAAGGTGAACTCAGATATCGATTGGGCCAAGGAGATTTGGTCAGATTGTGGCCGATATCTAAAGTTCATGACTAGGTACAATGTTCCCATTTTCCGAATCAACCTAGAGAAAGTAAAGCCTCACTTCCAGAAGAAGATGGAAGATGGAATGTCAAGTGAAATTACAACAGATTTCATGAGATTTGCTGCCCGAGCCTTCGCCCAGTCCAAGTTGTTTGAGGACCACACTCCCAAGTATGATGAAGATTGGGAGAAGCTTGTTAAAAATTCTAAAGAGTGGAGCTACTAAGTGTTGAGATCTAACATCATAGAGGTCAATAAGCTCCAACCAGTGATCCTAAAGTTCATGGAGTATGCAGCTTTGAAGAAGAAAGAAGGAAACCCTATTATTGATGAAGAATTTATAAAAGAATAGCTACAACAAAAGAGCAATCAATAAGAGGACAAAATGCTATAGTGTCGCCACTAAAAGAAAAAATAGGGATATGGAAAAAAATGTATTTTAAAATGTAATATATTGGGGGGTAGGTAGAACCCTAGGTTATAGTGAATTGTGGCCACACAAATGTAAAACAATCTTGGCCACATGTTCTACTTTTGGGACATTGTAAATAGGGGACCTCCTCTCATTTTCAAGGAGAGTTGAGTTGTTGTAATGACATACTGCAAAAAATTTAATAGAAATACAATGAATTTGGTGTATTGATGAGCTTCTTCTCATGTTTCATGATTAATCTCTAGTAGTTAGATAATCTAGTTAAAATTTACTTTGCTCTTCCACTTCCTTTTAGTTAACTTTGGTAGATTTAGTAATGTTGTTCCATGGTTATGAAGATTTTTGTTGTGTAGATGCCTTCCTTGTCCATACTTTTGGTTTTTTGTTGCTAGTAGAGGGTTGTGAAAATTTTGTCTGGACTTAAATTTGAATCTGCCTTTGAATCTTTAAATTTATTCATGCATATGTATGGTGAATGAATGGTAAAATATTTGCAGTCCTTAGAAGATAGCATAGATTTCATGACACTGTGAAATTTCTAGTTAAGTGAAGTTTGTTTTTAAGGAAGCTATCCATAGTAGAGACCTCCATGATGATTTTTCATTAGTGCTTGCAGGTCCTGGAACCTTATCTCTTCCCTTCCCTTTTTACTTTTTTTTTTTAATAATTAACCTATGCTAAGGGTATGTGCAGGATCATCATGGGAAAAATAGGCCCTTAAGTGGCAAAAAATTCAAAAAAATCAGAGCTAGGCAGCTTGACATAAAAATTTGAATAAGTTATCTATATTATTTCAAAAATATGTAAGAATAGAATTTGTATAAAATTGAATGTAGTTTCTAAATTACTAGGTTTATTTACAAAAAAATAAAATCTATCTGGTGAAAATTTGAAATTTCAATATAGTAGTACTTAAATTTCAAGGAAAAAATAAGAAGTAGGTGTCTATCTAACCACCCTAACCACATTAAAATGAGAATATTTTTTTATAAGATTTTAGATATAAGTAGAGGACACATGTCCCGATGTGATGCATATTTTTTTGTAATTTTTTTCTAAGTAAATAATTAATTATACTTTTTTTATGATAAATTTTAAAAAATATAAAGACTCCTATGTCTGACCACCTTAACTTGGTCAAAACTTCATGAAATTCAATTTTTTCTTTCATTAATCTTATAGTATGTGAAGCATATAATGTGACATATGTTTTGGATTCAAAAAAAATGACACCATTTGAAAGCTATAGATGTTTTTCAATTAGCCTAAAAATTAGGACTTTAGTCGCAATTCAATAGAAAATGAATAATAATTATTTATTAAATTCAAAGTAAAGCATAATTTATATTGGTGGAAAGTTGAGAATCTCCTTTAAAAACCCTTTTCGTTTAATCAATTTTGGGTAAAAAAAAAGTCATCAGCCACATACCCATCATATTGCCACTTTTTGGCCCATCACGATCTTGCACATTGTAAAGCCAAATATTGAATCGAAAATGGAATTCAAGATTGTTGTTTGAACCTACAACAGATGCATAGCAACTTCCCATCTTAAAAATCCATTTGTAGATCTGATTCCTTCCGACCTAACTCATGTAAGTCTGCCCTATGATTACCAACAAAATCACATCAAACATCAACTAAAATATTCTATGCAAGTCATGACCTAACACCTGAGAGACCTTGGGATAATTTAAAGCAACTTGTTGGATATTTACTTTCAAGAGAGGTAATGCATCTACGCATTTCCTGTGTTGATAAAGTGTGAAAAAACACCCATCAACACATGGGTTGGGGCAAGTTCAGTTGATGTGGGCGATCTTAAGCATTCTCTCTTAAATTTTGAAAAGGTTTAGGAGATTTATATGTCAAACATGAAATTATAGAAAAGGCAGGCGAGCTGTTTGTTGGAAGTCTCCAAACAAAATGCCAATGTGGACGCACAAGAAAGTCACACTAACCATTCGGTAGAATTCCACAAAATATGGATGTATAGAAAAAAAATTGAATTGTTGACCAGTTTGGCGAAGAGGGCACTTAGATAAGCAAAATATAGACATACCAAAACTAACTTTGGATTCCACCATTCACAAGAGTAAATTGAATAAATTGTCCCTAAACCCAGACATGATCAAGTGGGCAAACCAACCTATTGAAAATAAAAATTTACCAAAGATTTCATCCTTCAAAACCATATTTAATCCATATGAGAAGAATACTGGATTACACATAACCACATAAAGGGAAAGGGATAAAGTTGCTCACCTTTATTTACCAAAATATAGTATGGAATGATATGCATGCAGTTTGAGTCTTATGAAATTGCACTTTGATCTCTTTTGATGAACTATGCACCTTCCTAGTTTTTGCCTAGTATTGAGGCTATATGTGCCCAAGTGAGAATCGGTATTTTTTCTTTTCTTCCCCTAGAACCCCTTCTCACACTCGTATGCATAGCAAGATTTTCCCCTCAAGAACCCCCAAAAGTATAAAGATTTGGACTGTTTAAAATAAAACGACAAAAATGATAGCAAAAGACAACATATACACCCCCCAAAATCAACAATAAAATCCAACTTTTACAAACAATTTTCTTTTTCCCCCAAGGAGAGCCCCAAAAAAACTCTAAACCCCAAAATATTTTCTAGAAGCCAATTGCCATTGTATGGGAATTTCCCAACCAACTTTATATCCAATTATAATTATCTTTTTTCTTATTTATTAAATTACCTTGTGACACACAGTAGTTAAATTTTGAATTGATTAAAAAAAAATTATTTATAAATTATAATTTGGTGAAACCCAATTCCCACAAACAGTAAAACCATTTACTGACAGATTATAATTATATAATCCAACCTTATTACATTTTTATTTATATATCTTATTATTCATTAATTTTATCACATTACACTATAAATTTATTTTATTATTAATTATTATTATTATATACATTTATATATATATATATTTATTTTTATATATCCATTTATCAAAGTGCCCCAAATTATTTAACAATTTATTTTAATGCATAGGATCACCAAGACATTTAGTGAGACAATATAAATTAAATAAAACCAAATACCCAAATGATTACCTAACCACTATCTAGGGTCAAAAATCAAAACCACATGCAACACTAATTGACCAATGAAAATACTGACAAGGTATCTACCAGATACTCATCCTCTTTGAAGATGATGGCTAGGGTAGGGGACCAAGTGCTATCTCTGATCAACTAATCCATTGGGTTTCAAGGCATGCTCAGACCTGCCAATTCAGGTGGAGATGTAGCCTAGTACCTGTCCACTCAAGCATTCAAGTTAGAGCACATGTTCATAATATCTGAAGCACTGGGAAAGGAACTCTCACAATTGTAACTCATTCTCATATGTCCCCCATACGTCTAGTGGTACAATACTACCCTTTCCACCTATCCTAACAACATACTACTGCATCATTTAACTATCCAAATAAATCTCTGAATAATAGTAATAACATAGTTCAATATGCATCATGATCACAAAAGTACTAGAACAAAAGCTCATGTTTCATCTGCAACCACAACACTTGAACACAAGTCAATACCTCTTCATGATAATAAATATAATCATAATCAAAATCATGTAATATCATATCATCATGATAACAATATGTCATAATCATATGAAAATCCTAAAGATAACCAAAGCACCTCAATAGCACAAATATTCCCATAGCTTGCATCCTTCATCTTATGGTTCCTTAGCTAGACTACTTGCACATGTAGAGTGAGAATAAAGGGGCATTGCATTTATCCCTCAACTTCACAACTCCCAAGAAACACTTGCAACCAAACACCTATCACATAAAGAGAGAAAATAAATATTGTAGAGGCCAAAATTTGATTGATCCAATAATAATAGTCATCATTGATGTGCAAATCTCACAATATATTTTTGTGTGAATAATACAATGAGAATCGTAATAAAAGGAAAAGTGAAAAAAAACCCTAGAGAAACCCTGGGTGAGAATAAGACATTATCATGACATGTATCTATTGATGAGTGTTTTTGCATTGAACAACACAAATAAAACACAAGTATTTTATCTCTCTTGAAAGGTGACTCTCTGTAAAAAAATCTTCAAAAAATAACCCCAAGGTTCAGGATTGTCAAGCCTTGACTATGCAAAAACAACTCAGTAGTTGATGTGATTTGTTGGTAATCACAAAGAGAATTTATGGTGACAAAATACTGGAAGCTATAATATTGAGGTTTTTATGAAATTTGAAAGTGGATACAAACTCCAACTATAATTTCCATATTTGAAATCTAAAAATAATTTTATCATCAAATGTGGCAATATTGTGATGCTATTCCCCTAAAACTTATCCAAAGAAAGATTAAAATATATAGGGTTGAAAGAGATCCTAATCTAACACCTAAAATCAATCATAACAATGGATAATGATGCCCACTGACAAATCCCCATGAAACCTATCTTTGCTCGATCAAGGACAAACCTACAACTACATAGAAATGGCACAATCTTCAAAGGTAAAGTGAAATATTTTCAAACCATGAAAATTAATTCACACACCCAATTGTTGGCATGACATGAACAAGCATTCACAATTGAACTTAATGCAATATTTGGCTCAGAATAACCATGCACTTTGATTTAGAATAAATAAACCCCAAATAGTATGAGCAATAGATTCATTAAACATCTTCAACATTTCACCATTATTATGAAATAACTAAAACTAACATTTGAGAATAAGAAACAAGAAACCATAACACTTTCAAAATTAACACAAAAATCCACTAGCTCAATGACCTAGATATATTAATTTCTCTAGCATTCACTTAACAATTTACAATTCTCTCCTTTCCTAAACTAACTAGCCCCTTACAAATGAGCAGGCATTGACCTTTATCAAAATTACATTTTGTATCAATGTCCAGGATTAAATCTAAATGAAGGGCCCAAATCACACCCCTAAAACCCTAAAGAAGCTTACATTGGGTTAAATGGAAACATATGCGTCATTGACATCCAATGAAATAAATTGGATAAAAATTTAATTCAAGGAGAAACAAATATCCCCTTTCTTCATTTTGATGAAAATCCCCATTGGAGGAATAAAAATAGCCTTTGTTGTTGTCTTCTTGAAACACTTCTCTAGCTAGCATGTAGTTTGGCACGAATTCTGAAGAAAGCTCCACATTAAATATTTTAAGTTGTAATCCAAATTGCAATTTAAAATCCTCTTGGTAACAAATCAAGCCTTGCACACATATGTATGCAGGTTTATTTGAATGATTTGAATTTTCCACCTTTGGAAATTTGGGCACGATTCCATATGTGAGTTCCTATGGATAGATAAGTTCATGACCTTCCTTGAATGTGAAAACAACACGAAACCTCTATGTTCCTAATCTTCATTAATCTAGTAGAAAATTCATTTATCGTACATACCTATAAACATAGGGAATACTCATGAGTAAGGTTAAATCCATATCATATAAAATTTAAATCAAGAATTTCAATTAAAAAAAATCATTTATGCATGATTTATTATAATCCACATCCTCTTAGTGTAGCCTGCTTAGGAAAAGGGGCCATACAAATTAGGGTATGTGCAGGATCATCATGGAAAAAATAGGCCCTTAAGTGGCAATAAAAAGACAAAAAATCAGAGCTAGACAACTTGAAGTAAAAATTTGAATAAGTTATCTATATTATTTCAAAAAAATGTAAATATAGAATTTGTAGCAAATTGAATGTAATTTCTAAAATACAAGACCTTTAATTAAAAAAATAAAATCTATTTGGTGAAAATTTCAAATTTCAATGCAGTAGTATTTAAATTTCAAGGTAAAAATAAGAAGTAGGTCTCTATCTAACCCCCTTAACCAGAATAAAATGATAATATTTTTTTATAAGCTTTTAGATATAATTAGAGGACTCACGTCCCGATGTGATGCATATTTTTTTATAATTTGTTTCCATGTAAATAATTAATTATGAATTTTTTATTACAACTTTTAAAAAATATAAAAGCTTGTATGTCTAACCACCTTAACTTGGTAAAAAATTCATGAAATTCAATTTTTTTTTTTAATTCTATTGTATGCAAAACATAGAATGTGATACCATTTGAAAGTTATAGATGTTTTTCAATTAGCCTATCAATTAGGACTTTATTCGTAATTCTAATAGAAAATGAATATTAATTATTTATTAAATTCAAAGTAAAGAATAATTTATATTGGTGGAAAGCTGAGAATATCCTCTAAAAACCCTTTTCGTTTCATCAATTTTGGGTTAAAAAAAAAGTCGTCAACTACATGGGCCATCATATGGCTTACATATTGCCACTTTTTGGCCCATCATGATCCTGCACATACCCATTATTTTATTAGTCAACATGATACTAAAACCATTCCCATTAAATAAGTTTACCAAATTGATCAAATTAGACCTATCGACAATCAAGTCATCATCCAAAAGAAATACAAAACTCGCCACTCAGAAACTCAACACTTGGCGAGATCTCCATGATATTCTTGTAACCTATCATTTCAAATATACTAATAGTGAAACATCAAAGGGCTCCCTGATACTTGAGTTGTTGAACATTTATAATACTGAGATGGGGGTGAAACCATATTATATTAAACTTTTGAACACAACTTATTCACTCACCAAAACATGTTAATTGAAATTAAGAATGAAAACATGAATCATACAAAAAGTCACAAAACATATGAACACTAGGATTTTTACATGAAAAACTCAAAAAGGGAAAAATCATGGTGAGGATTAGCTCACAATATATTATATTTGAATATAGTATACTACATAGGCTCACTGCTAGGACACACTATCCTTATAAGGCTCACAACCAGAGTTAAGTACAATACAAAAATGGTCTAACTCACTACCAAAATATGAATTGATACAAAGTGCACCTATCTTGTGCTATATTTTAGTTCCTTTAAAGCGTTGAATATGAAGTACTACTCTGCTTAGTAGTCGCACAATGACTTTGCTCTGAATTTGAAATTCTACCACTGAATTCATATGCTCGCATCATACAACACTACTCACATCTAATACACCATTTTTTCTTGAACATCCACATCACACACCCCTCAATTCAAAATATATCATGTATATATACCCAATTACATCTGCACACATCAATTAGGTTGGCCTAATTAGATGTATACAAAGCAATCCAAAATAGTTGTTTTCAACACCACACAAGATTCAAAATAATCTTTTCACTCCAACAACCCATGTAATACTTAAATTCAAGTCAACATGGATCTAAAGTAGATCCAATTAACATCCACAATGTATATTTTATCTTCTCCAAATGAATCATGCATAAGGTTGGCTAGGAATATGACCTAATCACTAAGCTTCCAATTATACACATGCTTCTCATAATAAACACCTTCTAGTTTCGATATTCCTTTAGTTTCTCTTTTAGTCGACATTAGTGAGACTACCTTTTGAACCACAACAACAAAACATCCTTCATATTGATAGAAGTGTATAGAGTTTAACTCTGTCAACGATATCTTCCAATATACTTCACCAAACTTCTCAAGATCTTGAATATAGATGTATGAACCAATCATAATGACATGGTTAGAAGAAAAGAGTTATACCTCTTCATGTGTTTGAAGTGCAAACCCAAAACCTAACACACTAAATCAAAAAATCATCATCAGAGAACACTTAATCAAACTTCTAATAGATCAATTTTTTAATATATTTAGTAATTATACAAATAACACCAAAAATTCTTCCCTACAATGTTGACATCGATGAAAAAACTGGGATAGTTGAATCAACCGATGTATGTAGACTTCATGCTCACGTTGCCAAGAAACATCAATAATGACAAACTTCTAAACTTCCAACAATCCCTCCATTTTTCATTGATGGCAACATGCATATAAAAAAAATGGTTTTCATATCCAAAACTATTTCTTCCTAACCTTAAATCCCCCTTTCAAAATTAACCTTGATTTTACAAAAAATGGTTTCCAAACATCCAAAAATGTTTTTCTCCTCACTATCTCTTGCATTATCTCTCCCCCTTTGTCATTAATGGAAAAGGTCTTGTAGGGGTCCAATATATATTCTTTAGATATATGTATGTATGCATCATCAAAAAGGATAATTGATCAAAAAGATAAGAACATATTAACTTGAAGATGAAGATCTCTTGAGAGTCTTTAGAGTACCCTACCAATTAACCTTTCCTTCTTTCCAAGAATATTTTGCATGTACAAGAGTCTTGCATAGTAGTTCAAGCTTTGTTAAATGCTCTATACCTTCTTTCATAGTGTTGGGGCTGAGATTTATTTCTAATAATTTGATAGCACTAGCAAGGGTACTGGATATAGGAATGTGCCTTATATTTGCCAGGTCTCTTAGTGCCACATACTACTTAATTGTCTTTGTTCTTTAATTCAGTAACCTAAATAATTTGTCTTGCAATTACATGATGTAAGACCACCTTTGATTGTCCTTGTCATTTTCCAAACTATAAACATCTGCTTGAGTTCTCAACCAAATTTCATTCAGACTCAATTCATTATTTGTATCTAGTGTCTAGTTAGACCAATTCAGAAAAAAAGGATATTAAATCTTGTGCTTCTCACTAGTACAAAAACAACACTAAACTACTGAAAAAACTACTTAAACGTGACTATAGTTGGTCACGTGACCACTAGTAGTTTATTGTCAGTCATATATAATGTGACCAGATTGATGACTAAACCATTTTTAGTAATTTATTGGTTGTCTTGATTGATTGATTTGGTAGTATATTTAGTTGTTGATTTATGTTGACTTCATCTGTGGCATTTGTTCTTGATGTCAAAACTGCCCTAGGTTGGTGCCTTGGCATTTCACAGTTTGGTCTCATTATGACATTTGATTGGCACAATTGATTCTTGGTATTCATTTGACACTGGAATACTTACTTCATTGATGGTATTATATATGGTGGCACTGATTTCTAATCTCCATGTGTAGATCTCAGTTGAGGTATTTCTGGTTATAGGTTCTTTGTTCCATTGATCAGGTGATATGCTTCTGGTCTAAAAATTAGTATTTCAGTGATATTATTTGGCACATGATATGGCATTGGTTATTTTAGTGCATCTAGGATTTGAGAAACACACTGCTCATTCCTTTGCATTTAGTTTATGGTATTTGATTTGGGAGAATGGCATTCTGCATTTTTCATAATATCTAGCCTTTGTTATACCTCTTAAGGCATTGGATATTATATTGCAATTAGACTTTGAAAACGAGAATCACTTAGTTCATTCTTTTGCATATGGTATTGTGTTTTTGGCATGGGTGTAAGGCATACTAAATTCAACATGTATATCATCCTTTATTGCTCAACACATGTCTTTCTAAGATGGAAATCGACCTTGGGTAAAGGCATTCATTTGATCTCCTATTTGCATTTGTTTCGGGTCTATTGGTTGATATTTATTTGGGCCTCAAGGCCAATAGCAGGTATAACGGCATTGATTAATATTTTATGTCACATTGAATGTGACTTAGCTTTTATCATTTGGAAACTATCATGCCTTAGGAAATCAACTTTTTAAATGTAAGGTGATCATTTAAAATTCTTCAAAGCATATTTTTGGTCGATGTTTCACATTGTCAATAATACAAAAATGCAATAATGTCGGTTGATAGCTGGTCTTTGAACTACCCATGGATTTCAAAGAGTATTATGAGTACTTTTGATCACTGTCCTTTCAGACTCCAAATGCTATCATACTTTGCAAAGGATTATGGTTTGCTTGGTTTGGAAGTTTAGTTCAAAAAAATGTTTCTTTCGCTCAAAGTTTTGGAACCCTTCACTGGCTGCCACCATGGATTCTTGCCCTTAGCCATTTCTCTGCACTCTCTGGCATTCTGATCTTGGACAATGTGTGGGGGAGGTGAGAGGACCATTACAATGGCTGTTGTGTGTGTCAACTTCCTGTTGCTGGGTGAACGCACAAGTTTGGAAGGTGTCTTGGCCATTTCTTTTGTCTACAGATCTAGTAATCTCTTTCGTGACAACAACTTCATCATTATTCTCAAGTACTCTGTCTTATGATTGTAGTGCAGATGCATCAACTCTACTGGAAAGGTTGTTAGAGATATATGTTTTTTCTTCTATTTGGAAATTGGAAAAATGAAAAATCAAGTGGTTTATGAGTAGATTTGGTTTATTCTTTTCTCAGTCAGAATTATAATGGATTTCACATTCTAAATAGTGTTACTATATCAAATTTAAGGAATCACATTTTTTCAGTAGTGGGTATCTGTGAAACCTAAAGAATCTACTCAGTTTCACACTTGGAGTCATTGGTAACAGTTCTTAAATGCTTTAGTTTATTGTTTCAGTTTCACATCATAATGATCTTAGTTTGTTGAGCATTATTGGTTCAGTTACTTAAGTTTTGTAGGTATGATAATGGGTATTGTTCTTTGAATATCTTCTCAGCTTCACCTGTTCATGGGTAACTGCTCTTTGGGAACATTCCTTTTTGAGGTTTCAATTGCTAAAATTAAACTTACAGTTACTTCTTGCTGTTATTTTTTCAGTGGTTGTTATGCATGCACTCATGCATGTCTTGATACTGTTTGGTTAAGCTCTACCCTTGTAGGTTGTTCAACTGGATAGGGTTATGCCACTTCTAGGCTGTTCAACTGGATAGGGTTATGTCTTTATATATTGCCTTTTTCTTGTCAATACTGAAGGAAAGATTCTACTAAATCAAACTCTCTATTACCTGAATAGTAACTTTTCAAAGATGTAAAAACCTTGAAAAGGTCTTTTCTTCCTTTGTCTGGTAAAATCAGTTTCTGCTATAATCGAAAGTTGCTAATTATGATGTAATCTGTAATTTGATGAAAATAGAGATATTAGGGCTTAATCATCTCTGATAAACCTAAAATTTAAAGAGGGTAGTTCTCTTAAGTGTAGAGAGGGTAATTTTGAGAATGCTGAGAAAATTGGAAAACACAGTGTGTTAACTATTTTGAACATTATCATGAGGAATATATAAAAACCGAAAGTGAGTTAATTTTTTCATGAGAAGAACAATGAGAAAAGTATGAAACAAAAAAGGAAAAAACTATGTGAGTACATCATAGTCATTGTATTGAATAATGTTGAGCTTTGAGGTTGAAAATCTGAAATATAAATTGATAATCAAGCTTTAAGGCTTTACAATGGATGAAATTCTGAAAGTTCATTTTTTGGAACTTTGAGGATTTTAGATATTGTCTGTCAAGAGACAATTGATAGATAAGAGATAAACAGAGAGATCCTTTGTATCATTATATCTATTACTGAAAACTGAAAAGGGGTTGGTGCTCAGAAATTAGCCTATAAGGAATTGTAAGCAGTGGTTTTGAAATTAAGCCAGTAAGGCAGTGTAGGAGTGGTTTTTCTACCCCAAGAGGGTTTTCCACTCAGAAATTTATGTCTCTCATTTGTGTGATTTATGTTAGTTTAATTAATTATTTATTACACTAGCATAAGTTAAATTAGGTCTTAATTAATCATATTAGTCCTAGGTTGCATTTAATCATTTAATAAAGTTGTTGAGATAAGATTCCTTTCTAGAAGATGAGTTTTTTTTTCTAGAACTTATCTCCATCTTGTTATCATTCCCTAGGTAGTTGGTTAGGGTTTCTTGTTGTCACATGAAGTGTGATTTGAACACTTGGCAACATCCTTTGAATTCTAGGTTTAGCACTTGCCTATATAATCAGGCATATGTACTCTTTGTAAATTATCTGATAGATCATAATAAAATCTCTATTTGAATGCCATCATCATAATTTCTTTGTGGTTGAACATTTCTTCCTGGAAAAGGTCCTCCATTGAAGATTGCATTGCAAATTCATCAAGGACACTTGTGCATCCATCATTCCAACATGGTATCAGATCCATTCCAGTGAAGGTTCATCCCAAGATCAAGAAAGTTTGGCTAGTGAGATTCTTTGCAGGCACAAGGGTTTTCTTTGCAGGCTAATTGGTTCCACCTGGGGACCAAGCTAATTTCTGGAGCAGATTGAGTCAGATTTGAGCTCACCATTGTCTTCAGAAGGCCTCAAAACCCTAGGATCACTTGCCCATTTGTCCAATTTGGACATATTTCATTCGGGAGCCATTTGAGGTATTTAGGGTTTTTTGCATTGTGTACGATCCGTACAATTTTTGCAGAAGTAAAATTTCCCCTTTCAGTCCTCCATCATGGAAAATTTTTTTTAAGTCATTGGGCATTTTTTATTTCAAAAAATGGGCATCTTTTTCTATAGTTTTTCAAAAAATTCAGTTTTTGGGCGACTGGCAATTAAAATTAGTGGTCGGCATAAATATTTTTTGGGTGCTATAGCTTTTCTGCCGTCGACATTGATTCTGCAACTTTAAATTTTGGCATGTATTTTTAATTTTTTTTTGAATTGCAAATATTTGCAATATTCAAAAGAAAGAAAAAATTCTCCGGTCGCCCCACCGACTAGTCCGTAGACAGTTGTTGGCCCCGTCACATCGGTCGTTCGTTCCCATCGTCAACGCCTGTCACTGTCAGCCTTGTCACATCGGCCATACATTCCCAGCATCACCACCCGCCGACCATCCTTCCGTCAATGGTGCTCTCACAGACTGCCCACCGATCATCCTGGCGTTCGCTCCACAGGCCCCCACTACGATCACCTCAGTGACCAGGGGTCCCGTTTGTTCCCAGCAGTGCTGTCCTGGCATTGCTTGCTTCGCCTGTCTGCCACTCTGTTGCTACTCCGCTCGACGGAGGTTTTTTTTTTTTTTGCAGGACTTAAATCCCGCGGTCCTATCAATGACCAAGGGCTCCATTTTTTCAGCCCCTTGGTGCTTATTTTTTTGCACCCACTTAGTTTGAGCAGGTCTATTTCAATAGTGATCTTCTGAAGGCCATATCTTCCGCATACGGTATCAAAAATTTGCAAACGATATACCATTGGAAAGGTCTCGACGTCTACTTTTCAGTGGTCTAATCTATTTTCCAAGATTCTACTTCTATCATATATGTCATCCAGTTGAAGTGAAAACCCTAATTTGGGGTTTTGGAGGTGATTATTTTTTAGTTTTTCGAAATTCTGCCATCAGCAGCATATTACTATGTTTTTCCAGCATTTCAACACTATCATCATATTTCCTACATTCTTTTTCAGAGATATTTTTTCTTGTTCTCTTTTTCTCTCTAATGATTGAATCAGGTTTTGAGCTTCTGATTCCCCACAATTACCACACATGGAAAATTGGTATGCGGTGTCTCCTCTGGTCTAAAGGCCTCTATTCTACATTGGATGTGAATCAACCTAATATAACTAGGGAATATGAGAAGTTTTAGCATCGAATCAAGTGTGAGGAGGCTATGGGATTGATTTCTCTTCATATCTCCAATTCACTATTTTCCACATCGAGGAGTGTGATACTGCTAAGGTAGTTTGGGATAAGCTCAAGACATTGTTTGGTTCAATAAGTGCTATTCAGGCACTTCAATTAGAGTCAGAGATTGCTTCACTCTCATTTGATCCTTTTCCCTCTATTGATGATTACTTGGTGAAATTCGAGTCTTTGAGGACCCAATTTGCAGGGTGTGGTAAGGACAAAACTGACAAAGAATGCATCTCAATGATCTTGTATAAATTACAAGGTTATTTTTCCTACTTTTCTAGTTCCTTTTATTATACAATGGATGGACTTGGCAACAATTTTGTGATGCCTTCATTTGAGACATTTTGTGACCAGTTGACTAGGGAGAAATCTAAACTCAACCAAGTTGATTCATCTTCAAAGTCACATGCTCTCATTGCAACACCATCCAGCGAGAAAGGAAAGAGTAAGGGAAATTCCAAGATAGGATCTTTTGAATCATCACAACACATAGCACAAGGTAGATAGGCCTAAGAAGGATAAGCCCAAATGCAGCTTTTGTAGTGGGCTTGGACATCATGAGGAGACTTGTTTTAGGAAGGAGATTCATGAACTGAGAGAGATTATCAACAATCATAACATCACTCTTCCTTCTTCTTCCGTCCTCTCATCTGACTCTTCTTCACATGAAGGGTCATCTTCAGGTATTGCCGCACTTGTCACAACTGAGAATCTCGGCAAAGGGCATGCTTTGATAACTACTCTAGTTAATAGACAGGAAGGTTCGGTCATCGAATCAAGAGCTTCAAGGCACATCACCCATTCCATGAATCACATTCTTTGGGAGACTATGCATCCTCCAACATTTGATAGAATGTTCACTTCCAATGCAGACATGGTTCATGTTGCTGAAAATTGTGATGTTACTTTGGATGGGAGGCCTCTTTGTGATGTTTATATTCAAAAAATGGCCCATAATCTACTTTTCATTTACCAACTTGCTCAGGAGGGTCTTAAGATTGAGTTCACATCTGATCTTGCTATCATCAGGGATCAGTCTGATACTCTCATTGCCTATGGTGAGGTTGCTAATAACTCTCGAGTGTATAAGCTCACCAAGTTTTGGGATCAGAATCCATCTTTTCCAGCTTCTCTAGATTCTAGGGTAGGAAGCAGTTCTCCTACCCCTCGCTAGGGTTGTGGTGGTTGGATTGATTTGGATCTTCTTCTGGCATCATCTTCTTCCTCCTCTCCATTGAGATTTGTTTCAGAAGAGTAGGGCTCATCCATCCCTTTCGACTTGTGGCCTCCAGATGGGTTGACAATAGGTCTTGGTGACTTGGTTTCTCATTTCTCCACAGGTTTTGAAGACATCCTTGAGGGGACCACTCTCCTTTATGGGGGGGGATATCTTGTCTCCTAATATTTTTTGTATTCATGTGATGATTGTTGTCCTTGGGGGGGATAATTTTGAGTCCTCCAATCATCACCTTTCTTCTTTTTCTCTCCTTTTTTGGAGAGGGGTTTTCTTCCTATTGGGTTTTCCCCTTTTCTCTGTTTGTGGGAGATAGTTGCATTTTCATCTTTCATACATGGGTACCTAGAATGGCCATCAGTCGGGACCCATCATCATCATGCATTATCATTGCATTTTTCATTTCCTCCCTAAGATTCACTTATGGGGGGGTGTTAGTGTAATTAATTATTTATTACACTAGCATAAGTTAACTTAGGTCTTAATTAATCATATTAGTCATAGGTTGCATTTAATCAATTAATAAAGTTATTGAGATAATATTCCCTTCTAGAAGATGAGTTGTCTTTTCTATAACTTGTCTCCATCTTGTTATCATTCCCTAGGTAGTTGGTTAGGGTTTCTTGTTGTCACATGAAGTGTGATTTGAACACTTGGCAACATCCTTTGCATTCTAGGTTTAGCACTTGCTTATATAATCAGGCATATGTATTCTTTGTAAATTATCTAATAGATCATAATAGAATCTCTATTTGAATGCCATTATCGTACTTTCTTTGTGGTTGAATATTTCTTCCTAGAAAAGGTCCTCCATTGAAGATTGCATTGCAGCTTCATCAAGGACACCTGCACATCCATCATTCCAAAAAATTATGTCTATCTTGCATAATCTTTCTTTTAGTCATTTATGTTATTGTGCTCATTCAGTTGGTCAATGCTTTGATCAAGTCTGTAATGCAAATTTAGATTGTGCAAATATAATGCAAAATGTCTTTTATAAAGTGAATTAACTTTTTCATTTTGTGCTCATTATATGAATGCTCAAAAGATTATCAAAAGCAAGTCAAGGTTGCATATTATGAAGTTTTATAGTTTTGTTGATAATGCGCAACAAGATTGTTCATAAAGCTTTAATTAAACAATATCATATGATGCTTTTCATATGGGTTGTAAATGTCAGTCAAGTTTTATGTCAATTTGATCTAAAGTGCTAATGTTCACATTGGGTTAAATTAGTAAAAGTTTCATTATGCATTCAATGTTAAAAGTTAAAATTAGTCCACTCTGATTCACGCTCCCCCCTCTCAGAGGGAATCCACTTCTAACAATTTATTCATTCATTACGATGATTTGGTCACTTATTTAGTCACTTTTTTCCCACTGATATATTTAGTTATTTATTTAGTCATTCATTTATGTAATCTGGTCACTTATTTAGTCATTTTTTATTCACTGATATTTATTTAACTAGTCACTTATTTAGTTTTTTATTTAGGCATTGATTGTTGTAATCGGGTCACTTATTTAGTCATTTTTTTATTCACTGATATATTTAGTCATTGATTGTTGTTAATTGGTCACTTATTAAGTCATTTTTAGTTACTGATTTTTGTGAATTGGTAGTATATTTAATCATTAATTTTAATCATCATTTTGATCAATTTGGTAGTATATTTAGTCATTTTTATTCATTGATTTCACTTGTCATATATCTAGTCATATTTATTCCTTGTTCACTGATTTTGTCAATTGGTAGTATATTTAGTCAATTTAATTATTAATTGATGTCAATTAGTAGTATATTTAGTCATTTTAATTGACTAATATTTGAGGATTTAAGCATAAAAAATAGAAATACACATCAATCATCAATTGCACACAATAAGACAACCATTGAGAAGGAAAAATTGGTGAAGTTCATTAATAAAAGAAAGGTATTCTAGTTACAACTTACAAATAGAGTATTATAATTTTTATTTTCAATCATAAGACTAAAATTATGAGTTACAATATTGCAAAGAAATGACTGCAAGAAAGAAACTTCTCCAAAATACTTCTAGAATGATGGAAACACATGCTTGAAGCTCTTCAATGTGAGCACATGCCCCTTTCATCTCTTAAAATTTCTACAACATGGGCAATCTTCCTAGAGCAAGTTCTAATGTGTAGAATCCAAGGAGAGTGTTGATCGTGTCCCATATATGAAGCTCTCTCCTCCAATGTAGTCAACAATAATCTAGCTAGAATTTTCCTGCTTTATATGCAACATGCCATATAATATGAGCAAAAAGGTGCTATCTTTTCTACCATGAATGAAGTTGTACCTCAATACAACCAACAAAATTAATATTAGTCTCAATTTAGAAAGAATAAAAGTGCACTATATATTGCAAGTTTACAAAAGAAAGTCTAAACATAGTAGAAAGATAAATTAATTAAATAACTATAGCCTTGTCAAAAAATTCCTTAGACAAAGTGTTCAACATAGGCTTGCAATATGCATATTGAACCCTTGATTTCATAACCTTGTCCAAAATTTAAGAAAGGTGATACGTTCAGATTATAGAATGAAGGCTATCAACACTAACTAGGGTAGAACAACATTATAAAAAGAAAAATCTTGGAAACCAAGCCCAAGAATGCCATTAGACTTGGACAAATAAAATGTCAACCCTGGTTCATGTGTTATCTCAGTAAAGACCTACACAATTAAAGAATCCATTTATACATAAATATCAAATTAATTTGATGAGAAAAGATCTTTGATATCCAACTGGGAAGCCTTGACATCCAAAAATTACTAACCTAATGTTTCATAACAAGTTTCCCAACTGTGACATCATTTTCCCCATTGACTTTACAAGCACTGCCCAATTCAACTTTTGAAGGCACAAACACATAAGGTACTTTCTACAATAGTAATTTTCAAACTAATGATTAATAACAAAACTCAAGGCATCCATTAAACTTGTAAGAAAATAACTACTTGAAAAAATACAAAGAAGCATCACCAAATGGTTCAAAACTCATAGTCAGTATAAGTCCAAAAATTTGATGTTCTTGTGCAAGTTATTTAGGTTTATTCTCTTACAATTCATCAAAATTAGAAAAAAGGGTAGAAAGTCAGGGGGTTTGATCGTGGGAAAACTTCACAATTAAAAAGATTTTATACTATATCAAACATCATTTCATTAGTTTCAATCCCACCATTTTACCCATGTGACTACTGCCCTATACAATAAGAATCAAATTGTGTTCATTTTATTGGTTTTGATCCCTTCCATCCACCTTTGCAACATATACATGATGTAAAGATTTCCAATGAACAGTTGAAACATATCAGAGGTGATTGAAGGAAAGCCTCTCAAAAATTAATTAATGATTTAGGTATTGCATGGCACATGGAGTTAACCTTAAAAATTTTCAATGCCCATCTGACATCTTAAAAGGTTACAATAATGTCGAAATTAAAAATGGTACAAGGAGAGAGATAAAAAATCAATACCTTATCTTTGGCCAATGAAATCAAAGGATCAAGAATGGTAGGAGGATCTATATCAACCACCACAACTATTAAATTCAATGTTCTAAAGTATAACATCTTGGTTGTTGCAGCACCCTAAACTCGTTCAATATTAGCAAAAAAGAAGTAGGATATTGATCCATTGCCATATTGGATCTCACAGGATTTACTTCACAAACAAAAAATGATATATATTAATTATTTAGAAAATTCCTTAATATCCCCATGTAAGTAGACTAAACTAAGTGAGGTTGAGGGTTTGAAATAGAGTACCATCTTCTTGGTATGTGCTTGACTTTGGTCATGACTTGTATCTTGAATGAAAATAGCAAGCTAGCTACACTATAAAATCATTGTTAGGAAAATAACCACGAATTCCTCTTTGATTAAAATAATCCTTTTACATATTTCAAGAGCCATTGAATTTACAAGCACCACCCAGTTCAACTTTTGAAGGCACAAACACATAAGGTACTTTCTGCAATAGTAATTTTCAAACTAATGATTAATAACAAAACTTAAGGCATCCATTAAACTTGTAAGAAAATAACTACTTGAACAAATACACAGAAGCATCACCAAATGGTTCAAAAATCATCATCAATATAAGTCCAAAAATTTGATGTTCTTGTGCAAGTTATTTAGGTTTATTCTCTTACAATTCATCAAAATTAGAAAAAAGGGTAGCAATTCAAGGGGTTTGATCCTGGGAAAACTTCAGAGTTAAAATGATTTTGTACTATGTCAAAATCATTTTATTAGTTTCAATCCCACCATTTGAACCATGTGATTATTGCCCTATATAATAAGAATCAAACTGTGTTCATTTTATTGGTTTCGATCCCTTCAATCCACCTTTGCAACATCTACATGATGTAAATATTTCTAGTGAACGGTTGAAACATATCAGAGGTGATTGAAGGAAATCCTCTCACAAATTAAGGAATCATTTAGGTATTGCATGGCACATGGAGTTAACCTTAAAAAATTTCAATGCCCATCTAACATCTTAAAAGGCTGCAATAATGTCAAAATTAATAATGGTACAATGAGAGAGAAAAATCAATACCTTATCTTTGGCTAATGAAATCAAAGGATCAAGAATGGTAGGAGGATCTGTATCAACCGCCATAACTATAAACTTAGATTTTCTAAAGTATAACTTCTTAGTTGTTGCAACACCCTAAACTCATTCAGTATTAGCAAAAAATAAATTGAATATTGATTCATTGCCATATTGGATCTCATAGGATTCTCCTTCACAAACAACAAATGATATATATTAATATTTTAGCAACTTCCTTAATATCCCCATGTAAGTAGACTAAAATAAGTGAGGTTGAGGGTTTGAAGTAGAGTACCATCTTCTTGACCTATGTGCTTGACTTTGATTATGACTTGTATCTTGTATAAAAATAGCAAGCTAGCTACACTATAAAATCATTGTTAGAAAAATAACCATGAATTCCTCTTTAATTAAAATAATCCTTTTAGATATTTCAAGAGCCATTGACTTTACAAGCACCACCCAGTTCAACTTTTGAAGGCACAAACACATAAGCTACTTTCTGCAACTGTAATTTTCAAACTAATGATTAATAAAAAAACTTAAGGCATCCATTAAACTTGTAAGAAAATAACTACTTGAACAAATACATAGAAGCATAACCAAATGGTCCAAAACTCATCGTCAGTACAATTCCAAACATTTGATGTTCCTGTGCAAGTTATTTAGGTTTATTCTCTTACAATTCATCAAAATTAGAAAAAAGGGTAGCAAGTCAGGGAGTTTGATCATGGGAAAATTTCATAGTTAAAAGGGTTTTGTACTATGTCAAACATCATTTCATTAGTTTCAATCCCACCATTTTACTCATGTGATTATTTCCCTATATAATAAGAATCAAACTGTGATCATTTTATTGGTTTCAATCTCTTCAATCCACCTTTGCAACATCTACATGATGTAAAGATTTCCAGTGAATGGTTGAAACATATCAAAGGTGATTGAAGGAAAGCTTCTCACAAATTAAGGAATGATTCAGGTATTGCATGGCACATGGAATTAACCTTAAAATTTTGCAATGCCCATCTGACATCTTACAAGGTTGCAATAATGTTGAAATCAAAGGATCAATAATGGTAGGATAATTTTTATCAACCACTATAACTTTAAAATTTGATGTTCTAAAGTATAACTTCTTGGTTTTTGTAGTACCCTAAACTCATTCAGTATTAGAAAAAAATAAACCGGATATTGATCCACTACCATATTGGATCTCACATTATTCTCCTTCACAAATGTTCAACAAATGATATATTAATTTTTTAACAACTTCCTTAATATCCCCATGTAAGTAGACTAAAATAAGTGAGGTTGGGGGTTTGAAGTAGAGTAACATCTTCTTGGTATGTGCTTTACTTTGATCATGACTTGTATCTTGAATGAAAATAGCAAGCTAGTTACATTCTAAAATCATTGTTAGAAAAATAACCACAAATTCCTCTTTAATTAAAATAATCCTTTTAGATATTTCAAGAGAAGATATTTTAGTTAATTTCTAAGAGAGCTGATTTTAGTATCCAAACAACCATAAATCTATTTACTATATGTAATTTCCTAGAATTCAAAATTTGAATGTAATGAAACTAACCATAATTACCAAATATTTGACACCAAAATATAGTACAAAATGAATTGTTTGACAATAAATGTGTTTTGATAAACTAGATATTCCCTTGATATATTGATTTAGATAGCAAGGAAAGATCAAACTAGAGACAACAAGATAAAATTCATTAATTTACTTCATCAAACAATTGAAAGAAAAATTCGACCACCAATTATAACTTCATACAATTGATCTTCAAAAATATTTTACAGTACGTTTCAAAATTTTGTTTTGACTGACATGTCAAAAAGTGTCTTGTCAGTTACCCACTTTTAACATAAATAAAAAAGTCTTAATTATTTTTGTTTACATAGGATTACATAAAAATTTAAAAGAAATGAAAGATGAGAAGTGAAGAGAATTTATCAGATGTTGAAGTCCATGGCACTCACAAGATACAAAATTTCGTTACTCATCGTAAGTTAACCATGATCATTTAGATCTAGCAAGGTCCTCTCTCAATGATATTATCTACAAGGCTTGGTACTTCACTGCAAGGCCTATTTTTCTAGGGGAGCTAGATATGTCTGCTCCCATTGGTACACCATGTAATCATGAGGCCATCTGTACTCCTAGATTTATTTTTTGTTGGCCAAGTGACTCTTCCATCTTTTGTCCAATAACCTTTTGGTATCCATGATGAATTTTGAGTACCCAACATCTAGTGCAATCATTCCATCTAAAGTTAAATTGAGGTGGTGAATATTTATGTCACCATCCTTTTGTATATTAGTGAGGCAGTTGGGAACAATTTTGCTAAACTCATGTATCCAATCCTTGGAGCCTTTCAGTTGATCATCAAACCTTAGTATCTTAGGTACGAACCATTGATTCAACATGTGAAATGAATCCATTCTTGCCTTGATCTTTTGGTCTTCTACAGACATGTATTGAAATTCATATGTGACCATTCAGACCATTTTCTTAGTAGGCTTTAAAGTTGTGTGTTCCTCAACACTCCTTTGTAAAATTCTGCAGAAAGTCATTAAGATTTGATGTACAGGTTGTCGTTTCTTGAATAAGAGGTCCAATATAGGTACATGGGCCTTTATCTGATCAACTGCTTGTGACAAGGAAACATAACATTCATACACATTTTCTAACTTGTCCACAATTATTTTAACCCTATGCTCCAAGATTTGTTCCAATGTCCCGAGGTTTTCTCTCTTCTCTCTTTTCTTTGTTTCTTCATTACTCTTTTTCAACTTCTCAATTTCTTATTTTAGCACATTAACTTCTTCAATAGTGATTGCACCTATATATGTCTATATGGTAGGGGGATAATATACTATTAATTATGTGCTTTGGGAAGCATTTTCTCCCTTCAACTCTTGTTTCAATTTCACATTTTCTATGAATAACCTATTCACTTATGTTGATATTTTGTCCTTGATGTCAAAATTGCTACGATGGTTGTTTGATCTTGACTCTGTGGTATTGGAATTTCATTGGTTCAACTATGGATTTTTGGTATTGACATTGTGCTACTTGATTCAGGCTCAACTTACTCTTGGTCTATTCATTTTATGGCATTCAATATCTTGTTTATGGACAACATTATTTCTTTGGTTTACATTCAAATTTATTGCATCTTGTGGTACTGATCAGGTTGAGCTCCATGTGCAGATAAAGTTTATCGTTCTTACAAGTATATGGCTTGGTTACTCAGGTATATCATTATCAATTGGTTTTCAATTCCATTGATACTTGTCAATTTGGTTCCAGGTATCATTGGTTGATCTTGGCACATATATCTCTACATTACATGTGATATGACATATTGGCTTGGCATTATACTAATGTTCACTTTGGCACCCGAGACTGATATTTCACTTGATATATGTGCATTGGTATATGATATGGTTCATGGCTTATTGTTGATATCCATTGGCATCTATTTAGATAAAGGTAATATCATGGCAATTTTTATAATGATGTCTTGAAGCATTATTTTGGCTTACTTACATTTGAAAATGACTTAAATTGAAGTCATATTTGATACGGCTCCTAAGGTCGACATGACTTTTGTGAAAACTATTAAAAGTCACTTTGAATTGAGAAGGCATTGACATGTTTGAAAAAGTTGGAAATTGGATCATTGACTGACTTTGATTAAAGTCATATGTGAATGATCTATCGGTTTATTTGAAATCATTGTTTCTTGGTGATTATATTCTAATTCATTAAGGTGGTCAAAATTGTTTTTTTTTATCATTGGACAACAATTAAATTTTATATTGTGATGAAGATTGTATCAACGGTTAGTATGCAATCCAGAGGTAATGATAGTGTCAGCATACTTGGAATTTTTTATGACCGTGGCCTTGATGCTTATCATATGGTTGATAATCATTGTCTTTATTTCGGACATCATAAATTATTATGTTTTGGTGTGGCATCGAAATTATTGGAAAAAAAATGAGTTTAGGTCATTAATTTTGTTTGCTTCTCTTGTTTATGGGTTTGAAACCCTAGTTCTAGCCACTACCATGTTTTTATTTTCCTCAGTTATTACTCTATCATTTGGTTCTCTTGTTGCAAGTCGACACAAGATGCTTTGATCTCTCTATAGGAGACATGCCATGGTTGGTGTTTGGTCATTTCGCATTAGGTGATTGTGGAAGAATTTTTTTTGTTTTTCTCTAGCTGGGCACTTGTCAAAATCTAGTATTTTTGTTGACTAAGTTGCAACATTATAAGCTCGAAAAGGTATTATAGTTTTTTGTTTTTGGATAAAGTTTTAAAGTTAAAAGTGAAAAGGCAATTAAAATCTTCTTAATTCAAAACATATATTGCATAAGTAGAATTCTCTCTGTCAGAATGGCTTTAGTTGCATCTTTTCTCTTTGTGGGTATTTGAAAAGATCTGGCTATTTTTTGGTATTGCATTCTTATAGTTCGAGGTTTGGTTACAAACCTGTTTCAGGTTCTTGCAGTGATTTATTTTTTATCTTTAGCAACATTTAAAATTTTCTTGAAGGATATTGTGTTTCTATGATCTCCACCTATCATTAATTTATGAAGGGTATCTGAAATCTGGTTCAAATGGGATACATTATGGTATTTGTGTATTGTTCCTACTAGGTTCTGAGAATAAATACAATAATGATTTTTTTGGCTTTCAGAAAGATAATCATTGGTTGAAGTTTCAAATTAAGAAATGATGGTCTCCACCTATCACAACTCTTGGGGGTTTCAGAGCCATTTTCTTAATATACACATTCTTTCTCATTCTGTCAGAAGAAATCTTTTAGTGTGGTTACTTCTCTGAATCTCAAATGATACCTGGCATATAATTGGACAAAAAAATTATATTTTTTTACCTCTGTTGAAGTAAAAATCAGAAGAGATACAATGTTATATAATGATATAGAAAGAGAGTGATAAAACTCAATCAAGTATTTTGTCTATTTATGAAAGACAAATATGATAACTGTTGTATATGAAAATATGAAAAGAGAATGCAAATATATATATATAGTGTTTCATCACTGTGAGATGTAAGGTAATTGTACCAAAAAGATAAAGTTGAAAAAGATGAAAAATATTTGTAATACAAATAGATAATATGATGCAGATAAAATATTTTTTCTTATTTTATTTAATATTTTAAAGATTCATTTTCTAAATGTTTAGGGTATTAGATAGATTAAGGGTGTGGGTTTCTATGAGATTATTTGGAAAATAGAGAGATCCTCTGTGTTATTGTAATTTTGTAAACTGAAAAGGGGTTGGTGCTCCTTGAGATTGGTGTCTCTAAATGAGGGGTTGGTGCTCCTTGATTTGGGGCTCAAAAATTAGCCTATAAGGCATTGTAAGCAGTGGTTTTTGAAATTAATCTAGTAAGGTAGTTTAGGAGTGTTTTTTCTACCCCAGGAGGGTTTCTACTTGGAAAATTCTTTGTCTTATGGTCTCAATCGCTCTGATGTGATAATTCTTCATGACTGTGATGTTTTTGTGAGTATTTGTTCTTATCAGTCTGAGCTTGGTTGAATTTTAGTCCCTTCATCACTGTAAATGTTCATATCAAAATGATTTGCATGAGTGTTCTATCATTGTTAAATATTCATATTCAAAAGAAAGCTTAAATGTATTCATTTGTTTTAGAGCACAAGAATTGTTTTGTTGAACTAAAGCCCTTTTTTGTTTCATGCTTATCTTATGTCATTCCATTGCACAATTATGTTTGTATCTCATAAGTATGCACATTGAAATTTTGTAATCCTAAAGTGTTTAAACAATGGCAACCATCTCTTTTGCAATTGCAAGATAACTCTCACAAGGATTATTGGGATAAGTTGTCAAAACGAACAATGCTAATGCTGTCATAAATTCTCTCAATGCAATCTATTGACCCTATTTTCAATAGAAAGGATATCTAGTTTAAAAGTCTTGATTAAATTTTAAAAATATTTAGACACTGATTCAACCCCCCCCCCCTCTCAGTGGTTGTCCATACTCCAACAACTTCATCACTCAGATCAATCTCTGCTTTCTCATATTCTTCCAATCTAAGCTCCATAGCTTTAACCACGTCCCTACTAAACATTGTTGAGTGCATTTTCATAGTAACTGCCTCCAATGTTGAAATGTTGATGTTTCTTGAAGTGTCTTTACCATGGAAATCCCTCTCATTTCTTTTACAACATCAAGAAATATTGGTTTTTATATTCTTTTTTGCTTTGCCCAAAAGGCTAGGGTTTCAAGTCTTGGATTGTAACCTATGTCACTCATTCCCTCATTCTAGTAAGAATATTTTTGTAACTCTATCCTAGGAATAATTACTATATTGGTTTCTAAGACCAATTTTATTAATTCTTGGGGGCTAATAGTAATTTTATTAATCTTGATTTCTTCAAGATTCTGGGAAACAATCTAGTCATGTTGTGACTCCTCAATGCCCATCTTATTAATTTAGATTCTCTCCTCAAATTATTTCATTTTCATCTTAAACCAAAAATCCTTAAACTTGAGAGTTTGAATAAATTGATCATCTTCAATAAATCTAAGGGCAACAATCACCCTTTCATCATCATGCACTTCTTGATTATTATGCCCATGTACATTCACTCTTTATTCATGTTTGTGAGCATCAGTTACAAGGTTAGGTGGTGGTTGATCAACTTCATCATATTTAAAATTCAAAAGTACATCGGCTACCTCTTTAGTATCCCCTACTCCATTTATTTCATATGCTACTAAGGGGGCCACTCCATGTGTCTTTTGCCTTTTAGGACTTGGTTGCTCAGGGGATGCTTCTGATTATATTGTGGCAATGTCTAGTAGGGGCTCTATGACTACAATACCTATTGGTTTGATGGGCATCTTGGAGGATTTTGAAGACTGGCCCTCAAGTTTCTTTTCTAGTTCAACATATAATCTTTCAAAGTTGTCAATTATTACATTCATCCTTTTGATAGGATCCTTTTATTCAACATAGAATCCTTGGAATCTAGTGTCTCTTTTCTTCTTCTCCTCCTCAAGCCTCTTTATGGTTTCCCACTTCCTCTTCCTCTGAAAAACTTCATCAAGTGTAAAGCAATTTCTGATTACATCTTCTTGATAATCCATTACATGGGTAATCCCAACTTTAGTGAGAAGTGTCTACTTTTTAAAATTAGTATGCCCTTCAAGAACAAAGAACCTTTCTCCTCATGAATTTAATGAATATCACATCTTCAAATAGTTCTATAGTTCTTCAAGAGTGTCAAACCCTATAGATAGCTCCTCACATTCAATTAGCTTAGGGAGGAATGTACCCTTTTTCTATCTTTTCATAACATCCCGCTCCATCCATAACATTTTCCACATAAATTCTAAAAATGCAATCCAAATAATTTTTTTTTTAGGTAAAACATGTGGGGCTTGAGGACACACATAGACCCTTATTATTGTTTGGTTTGCTAAGAAGAACCAGTCACTGAAATGGTGAGTGTGTCCCTGGTTTTTCTTCAATGCTAAAGGTCTTAATACTTGCATGATTTTATTAGAAAATATTTTTGAAATATAACCAAGAGCGGCCATGACGTTTACTATGAAATCATCATGAACTATTACATAATCATTATTTTTACATCTACTATCCCAAATGTAACACCAGTTTTGTACAAGCAACCTATTCCATTCATCATTAGTGATTCCCAAACACATTCTTTTAGTCCATCTATTTCTATTTTGGTACACTATTACATGAAATAGTAGAGACTATTTACTAAAAGTGATGGGAGCTAAGTTCTCTCTTACTTGCAAAAATCCCTCATGTAGCCCTTTCTCAATTTCAGCAGCGAAGTCATACTCAATTTTGACTTCAAGATATTTTGTCTCCAATGTCATCATCATGAGATAGGTTTGCATCCTCTCTTCAACATCTATTCCAAGCACTTGGCACAAACAAAAATAAGTTCTTTTGAAATATACTTGGAAGTATTCTATGGAAAATGGCTCATTTTGGGAGGGGGAGATAGGTATCCTCCTATTGTTTACACCCTTTTTCATGTGGAAAGGAAATTCATCACTCTTGTAGGTTTTTCTCAATCTCCTATAAACCTCACTTTTGTCCAGGTCAATCTTAGTGATAGCTTTCTTGTTTAAAAAACTCTATAATTGCTTCTTTATGTCAACACGAATAATGGTGAACCATTTGGCATTCTTATAGTCCTGGTACTTGGTCTATTGTGCTGTGCCAATACTTTAATAAAATCAACATCTACAAGGACATTTGGGACTATCAATTTGGCCAAATCTAAGGTCCAAGGATTCAAAATTGGAATCTTATCATCCCTTTTTTACACAAGTACAAAAATAGATCCCACCCTTAGATATGGATAATTGGCTCTCTATATCCATGGGTTATATCTTTAAACACCTTTTTGAGTCATTTGTCTACAAAATAAGGTAACACATTTAAAACGGATTGTTTCAGGGACATTTCCTTTGATTTAGAAGCTGTGGAATCTTCCTTTGTACTCACAATTTGACTTATTTTGGGTGGCATGATGAAGAATTTAATCCTACTTGATTTTTTAAGTGTTTACTTGTAGAAGAAAATTTAGTTCTTATACACTTTCTACAGAGGGTTTTTGTGAGCTTACCCAATGAAATAATAGCTACAAATTTTTCTTGCTTGAACTCCCATCCCTCTAGTACACTGAGCTTTGCAAATGATTGAAAAAATGTTGTCTATTCCCAAGTAATATTTGCTGATAAGCATGGTCACCTCACTATTAATTTCAATTCTTGCAAAATATTTCAAAATTTTCCCATATTTCAATTTGAATACATGTCATTGATCTTGGGAAATTGAATGGTGTAATCATTTAATGCTTTGATAGCTTGTATCATAGTACCACTCTATCATTTAAAGAACTCTATAGGGTAGCATTAGCAATACCGCCACCCCACGGACACCCCTTTGGATTCCCGTAGGATGGTGGGTTAATTCTAGAGGTTGAGTGACTGCTCACTATCATACCACTCTAACATATCAAGACCATTGTAGGGTAGTGGTAGAATTACTTCCACCCCACACACACTCATTTGGAATCCAACAACAATAGGTTAAATCTAATGGTTGAGTGATTGTTCACTGCCATACTGCAATGTCACTATTTACCCCTTGCAGGGCTTCAATTTACTTTACTGTTAACATTTTCTTATCGCCACCAGACAGTATTCATATTCGGTTGTCATAGTATTGTGGTAAGAATTTGTATATTGAACTATATGTCTCACCATCCTGCTCATACCTCTATTGACTATTGGGGTAGTGCAGTATTGGATTTTATTATGAATGCAGTGTTTTAGATATCATTTTATTGAAAAGATTGAATTTTTTTCTAATTTTGCAATCTCTCAATTTTAGTTTTCAATGTCAGTCAGACCTAAGAGATCAATCTTTTTTTTGTAATGGGGAGGCTTAGTTCACCTAATGTTAAGATATCTATATGTATTATTAAATCACAGATGTTCATTATATGTTTGCATCTAGAAAACATATAGGACATACAATAAATTATATTCTAACTAAACAAAAATAATTTCAAATTTTCAACCAAAGTAAGAAAACTAAGAAGAATGATTGAACCTAACTTTAAATGCACTTCAAATCAGCAGTGAACATCTTAGGTTTTGTATACAATGTACCAGTAGAATAATGATGATTACATTCAATATTGTATTAGTAAAGCAACAGTGAATAATCATACCTATACTCAAATATTTATTACAGTTAATAATAAATTACACCATACATATAACCAAATTTTAGGTGACAAGCTAACCTCTTAAGGTGACAAAACATCCATATAATCATCCGTATTTCTAGCAAGATCAAAATCCTGATCATTTGTGTTTGCATCTGCTTGATTTTCTTCCTCATCCTCATTTGTGACATGCAATGCATTCTCTCTCCCAATCTCTTCATTTTTAATCAAAATATATTCTTCAAACACTCCATCATTGTCTTCATCCACTTCTTTGAATGTTTCTTGTAAATCAAGATATTGCCCATCAAGCATTATATCAACAACTTCCATGAATTTTTTGTTTTGAACAAGACTCTATTTGAATGATATATGACCATCATGGGCTTCTTACATCATCAATTAGAAATGATTGGTTAATTTGAAGAAGGGAAACATATAGCTCATCCATCTTTGATAAAATTTGTCTTCTATTTTTGTGTACAAATCCATACTCATCAAATTGTACTACAAATGGTCGGATCCAATTACATTTTAATAATATAAGACTATTTTCACCATAGTCTACTAGAATAATTTGTTGGATGGATTCAACATAAAATTTCTTCTCAGATTTGTGAAGAAATTCAACACTAACAACATAATCAAAATTTATATTTCCTTTGTCTTTTTCTTCCACTCTTAAATGACTACCATAGGCCCACATTCCACTAAAATGCATAGCCAATAAATGTGGAGATTGTGAAATCTCACTTTCCTCTATTGTTATACCTTGACCTTCTTTTTTTGCATCACTAACTGCATGAGCAATCCATTCTTCAAATTTTGGAAAAGAATCACCTCCAATCAAATCAGCATGACATTTGTACCTTTGAGGTCGATGTTGCATCCAAGCTTGATTGTCTTCTTCATATTTTATACATAGAATATTAATGTACAAATAGCAAGATTGATAATATAAATCTGTAATTGCAATTGAGTAAATAAATTATACTGTAATATTTTTACCTACGCCAATTATCGAATGAAGATGTGTTCTTAAGAATATAGGCATGTATCACACTTATTTCTTGATGTGATAGATTGAAGTTACATTCATTGTCTTCTAATACTTAACCTACAACTATGTCTTCTTCGTTATCATCCCATACATGTCGATTGACATTTTTAAAATCCTTCATATATTCTATGCAAAATCCCATAGCCTCTTGCATTGAATATCCCTCAGACATGTTGCCTTCCATTTTTTCCGTAGTATGATTTTTCTTTTTTCAAAAAATTCACATATCATTCTATAGGATACATCCATCTTGTTCTTATCAGACCACAATGCTTTAGTTCATATTGTAGATGTATCAAAAGATGCATAGTAATTTTAAATATTGTTCGTGGAAATTCTTGTTCCAATCGACAAAGGACTTCAACAACCTTGTCCCTCAAACTATCAAATTTTGAAGGATCTAATACATGTGAACTCATTCTCTTTAATATTAGACCCAATCTTATAACTACCAATCTTGGCCCCTTTGCCAAACTTTATATATTTACCACAATAGGTAAAATATTCTCCATTATGACATGATAGTTATGTCTCTTGAGGCCTCTTAAGCCATTAATGTCAGTTTGGCTTCTAATACTACTACTTACATATCTAGTGGGAAAGTGAGTCTGAGACATCAGCTGTAAGAATTGTGCATGTTGTTCCTTTGTACAAATATAAGGAGCACTACGTTTTATATATTTTCATCATCATATTTTTCAACCTAAATATTTCAATGAATCTTTAGTTTTCAAAAGTCTTCATGTGATGAAATAGTATCAAAAGCACCAAAAAGAAATTATATAATAGCATAGGCTATATTTTTCTCAATATGCATAAAGTCAATAGTATGCCTAACGACTATCTCCTTAAAGTATGACAACTTACATAATATACACAACCTTTTTACACTACTTTCATTACATGGATAATATGTACTACCAACAATCCCATCATTTTGAAAAAATGATATTCTTTTTTGTCCACTCTCAACAATGTAATCACCTGTTATTAGCAACGGTGCTTCACGATTCTCTTCTTGACCATTGAACCATTTTTTTTTTGTCGATATGGATGATCCATTTTAAGTCCAGCATGATTTCCACAATAAATACACTTACGCAAAATTCTTGAGTGCCTCACAAAATCCTTAAAGTTGCAAGCAGGACATCCATGGTATCCATGAACATCGAGACTAGAAAATGTGCCATATGCAGGAAGATCTTAAAGTGAATTTTATTGAATGACCATCCCTTAAAGATTGAATTTCTTCAATTCCTTTCCACCATTCCATTAGCTCATCATATAATGGCTCTAGATAAGCATCAATTGTATCTGAAGTCACACTTTTCTTTCCTGGTATAATCAATGATAGCACTAAGAAAAATGGTTTAGTTGTTAACCATGGAGGCAAGTTATAATTTATTAAAAACATTGGCCAGGTTGACCATTTAGTACTTTGATCTGATAATGGGTTCACCCAATCTAGAGCCAAACCCAACCTTATATTATGAGGATCTTGAGAAAAATCAGGCCATCTATTTCCAAATTCCATCCACGTCTTACAATAAGACACATGTCATTGTTTTCCATCAGTGCTCTTATTTTGGGCATGCCATGTTGCATAAGTTCATAAATGTCTTTCCACCTATACATTCAGAATAATTGTGGAATTACCACAAAGTGGTGAAGAACCTTTATAGGAACCACAACTGATTTCAACCCTTCTCTATACCTTGCTTCATGAGATTTTAGACATTCACTCACTTGCAAGATTCTTGCAAAATAATACACAACCATTCGCACATGTGTGGATTTTGTCATACCCTAAGCCTAGGTTAGTGATTTCCTTTCTACAATGACTTTGTTTTGTTGGTAATGAGGAGTCAAGTGGTAACAAAAAACATAATAATTCCAATAACTGATCTACACTCGTATTTTTCCAATCAAACACCACTCACAAGTTAAGAATTTGAAGGATTGTTTTCAAATGACTTAACCTAAATTAGCATACAAAGGCTTTGAAGCATCCTCTATTAAATTCTCCCAATCAATGTTTAGACCCTCATTCAACATTATATCAACTTCAAACCCTTTGTCTAACATTTTTTCCTCTTCATCTATATTTGGTTCCACTTCATCTATTTTTGGTGCCACTTCATCTATGTGTGTTGCCTCTTCATCTCTCACACTCTGCCATTCTATCATATCTTCATAATAATTGATATTCCAAGGGCTTATTCCACTATGTCCATATCTTATCATATGTCAATAAATCTAACTTCTTTTTTTCACCTTTCCACGAAGACATTCATTACATGGACATGGATATTTCTCCATGCCACTCACATTGGCTATTCTCTCATCAAATGGATGATATTGCAACCTTCGATGTTGATCCATCTATAATGTTCTACACATAGCAAAAAAAAATTGTAGACTAAGAGACAAAAACTATTTTTTTATTGAAAGGAATTTCCATAGCAATAGAGTTATAAAGAGAAAATAAAATAGGGAGTTTAACTAATGAATTGTAAAAAAATATTTTTGTAGTTTATATTCAAATTTCTAATTACATTGCATTTCACATCTTTCAAACCCAAAGCATTACTTCACATTGCATAACTAATAACTAGATGTTGATAGATGAAAAAATTTCAATTACAATATATTTTTTACAAATTCAACCTAAGAATTTATGTAATTACTTCACATTGCATAACTAATAGCTAGGAGCAGATGCCAATTTCATTTTCTTGTCATGGAATTCCATGAAACCACATTTCTTTGAGGAATTTTTTCAAAGAAGTTCACTGCCTTATCTATGCTACCACATTTTTCATACATTTTTACCAAAGCATTTTATCAAGAAATTCACTACATCTTTTATATGGCTAAATGCCTAAAAAAAGTGTTTTAAAACAAGCTAAGGATGCTTGAAAAAAATCTATCAAAGCATAATAGTAAGCAATAGCATAGACAAGGCAGTGAACTTGTTGAAAAAATGCCTCAAAGAAATGTGGTCTCATGGTGATGGAATTCCATGACAATCCATAACAATTCACTTGTCATGGCATCCATCATGGAATTCATCATGGAATTCCATCGCCATGAGACCACATTTCTTTGAGTAATTTTTTCCAAAGTTCATTTCCTTTTCTATGCTACCACATTTTTCATACATGTCTACCAAAGCATTTTATCAAATAGTTCACTCCCTTGCGATTATGGTTAAAATCCTAAAACAAATGATTTAAAAAAAGATATGGATGCATGGAAAAAATATATCAAAGCATTATATTAAGCAACAAACTATGGTCTCATGGATTTTTATTTTGGCATGAAGATCAGTGTGATTTTATTTACATTTTTTTGGCCATTTTGTTGTTTGAAATGGGGAAAAATCTTTGTGGTCATTTTTGTGCACTTCTTAATTGTAGGATTCTCACAGTTAGTGAAAAAGGTAGTGTTCATTAAAGAATAGAAAATATGTGTAGAGCCTTTAAATTATATCTGTACTGTGCAATGGTATTGAATCATTTAGCAAACAATTTTTTCTTCAAAGGGAAACATTTTCTTATGGAACAACTGACCACCCTCTCATGAAATCTCATTCATATTATAATATTGCATGATCTTATCATAGTAAAGGTGGTTCGGACACAACTAGCCACTACTACATGGCATTAGTTAAGGAAAGCCAGAGACCACAAGATTTTATGGATAAGTTCAATTCAAGCTGGGAGATCTTAAGATTTCTTTCTGAAATTTTGAAAAGGTTTTGGAGGTCCACCTTGAGAATTGTGACAGATTAAATGTTGTAGGCCATATATATGCTCAACAAGGGCTGGCAAAGAAGGCTTTGGAAATTTTAAGAAAGGAAACTCACATAGATCCACTTAATGCCCATGTATTTATCAATATGGGTGAGTTATTAATATTGTCAGACCCCAGTGCAATCTTAGATTCTCTTAAGATGCCAAAGTCTCTGTTGAAGAAGAGCAAAGAAGAAGTACCCATTCAATTGTTAAACAACATTGGGGTTCTTCATTTTGAGCATGATGAACTAGAGTTGGCTCAAAAAACTTTTATGGAGGCATTAGGAAATGATGCTTTGCCTGTACATAAATCTATGTGGTCAGTTTTGTGCATTTTTTATTTGAAGGATTCTCACAGTTAGTGAAAAAGGTAGTGTTCATGAAGGAATGGAAAATATGCATAGATCCTTTGAATTAAACTTGTACTCTGCAATGGTATTGAATCATTTAGAAAACCATTTTTTCTTCACTACAAGGAAACATTTTCTTTTGGAACAATTGACTGAGATAGCTCTTGGTTCAACTGACCACCCTCTCATGAAATCTCATTCATATTATAATCTTGCATGATCTTATCAAATTAAAGGTGATTATGACACAACTGGTCGTTGCTACATGAAATTAGTCAAGGAAAGCCAAAGGCCATAGTATTTTGTGGATAAGTTCAATTGAAGTTGGGAGATCTTAAGAGTTCTCTCTCAAATTTTGAAAAGGTTTTGGAGGTCCACCTTGAGAACTATGAGAGCTTAAAAGTTGTAGGCCATACACATGCTTAGCAAGGGTAGGCAGAGAAGGATTTGGGAATTTTAAGAAAGGAAACTCGAATAGATCTGCATGATGCCCATTCATTTATCAAGATGGGTTAGTTATTAATATTGTCAAACCCCAATGTAGCCTTAGATTCTCTTGAGATGCCAAAGTCTCCTCTGAAGAAGAGAAGAGAAGAAGTACCCATTCTATTGTTAAACAACAATGCAGTTCTTCATTTTTAGCGTGATAAACTAGAGTTGGCTCAACAAAATTTTATGGAGGCATTAGGAAATGATGTTCTACCTCTACATAAATATTTGTGGTTAGTTTTGAGCATTTTTTACTTGTAGGATTCGCATAGTTAGTGAAAAAGCAAGTGTTTATGAAGGAATGGAAAAGATGTGTAGAGCCTTTCAATTATACCCGTACTCTGCAATAGCATTGAATCATTTAGTAAACCATTTTTTCTTCATTGTAGGGAAAAATTTTCTTGTGGAACAGTTGACTAAGACAACTCTTGTTTCAATTGACCACCCTCTCATGAAATCTCATTCATATTATAATCTTGCATGATCTTATCATAGTAAAGGTGATTATGACACCACCGATTTCTACTACATGACATCAATCAAGGAAATACAGAGGCCACAGGATTTTGTGGATAGGTTCAATTGAATTTGGGAGATCTTAAGAGTTATCTCTCATATTTTGAAAAGGTTTTGGAGGCCCACCTTCATAACTATGAGAGCTTAAAATCTATAGGCCATATATATACTTAGCAAGGGCTGGGAAAAAAGGCATTGGAAATTTTAAGAAAGTAAACTCACATAGATCCACCTAATTACCATGCATTTATCAAGATGGGTGAGTTATTAATATTGTTAGAACCCAGTGCAACCTTAGATTCTCTTAAGATGCCAAAGTCTCTTTTGAAGAAGAGTAGAGAAGAAGTAACCATTAAATTGTTAAACAACATTGGGGTTCTTCATTTTGAGCATGATGAACTAGAGTTGGCTCAAAAAACTTTTATGGAGGCTTTAAGAAATGGATTTTGGGTTGAATTCATAAATAAAATCCCCAGTGCTAATTCTATAGTTTTTCCTGTGCTCTTTAAGGATATGAAATTATTCCATCAACTAGAAGAAGGTGGTGTTTCACTTGAGTTACCATGGGATAAAGTCACAACACTATTTAATCTTTCTAGGTTGTTTGAACAACTACATGATATTAAAAAATTAAGTCTTTTATATAGCCTAATATTGTTCAAGTTTCCTAACTATGTGGACATTTCACTTGAAAATTGGAGTTATTTTGTATCTTTTCACAATGAGAGGAGGAATCCAAAGGTGGAGGCACAACATCTTGAGAAGGATAGAGAGCTATATTGTAAAGTGTTGGCACAAAGACTAGGAAATGTTTATGCTACAAATGAGGCAACCATTGTGCTAGCTGAAAGGGGTCAATTTGATATTGCAAAGGAAACTTTTAGATAGCTACAAGAAGTTGCAGAAGAAAACATATTTTTTTAGATGCCTAATGTGTGGGTAAATCTATCACATGTTTACTTTGCACAAGGATAATTTATGCTTCCAGTGAAAATGTATAAAAGATGTTTGAGGAAATTCAAATTTGGCACTGACACCGAAATTTTATTATATTTAGCTCGAGCACATTATAAAGTAGAACAGTGGAAAGATTATAAAATAACATTATTAAGAGTAGTAGATTGCAATGAGCGTTTCAAATTCGTGTTTAATGTAATGAGGGTTTCAAATTACTGAGCTGAATTTGCTCCAGAGGGCGTCCCCAAATCTGATTTCACTATAGAGGGCCTTGGTGAATTCAAGCGAATTCAAATTCATTGCAACAAATTATGAATTCCTTGCCCTTGCCTGAATTTTTAGAAGTGTCCAGGTCCTCTTTGAATCCTTATCACCCATACAAGTAACTACTATAATTGATCAAAACGCCTCATGCTAGGATAAGAAATGAAGTGAGGCCAAGCGAGATGAATGAATCTGCAATGAATGCGAATAATTGCACCAATACATCATGCGCATGAATACATCACTCCAACACGCGCATGAATACATCACTCCAATAATTGGCCGATTTTACTTTGGATTTTTCAACTAACTATTTAGTCATTTTTATTTTTGTGACTAAATAATTTTTTAGTCAATGAACAAATTAGTCAATTATTTACTCATTTATAGCCGAGTTACGAAAAATGAGTAGAATTTAGTCATTTTTAGTTGATGTGACTAAAAGTTTTAGTCACCTAGTCATCTATTTCACAATCATATACATCCTTTAGCCCTTCAAGAATTTGTGGTGTGCATCTACACATTTATTCCTAATACCTTCTAGATTATCCTCTATAGTTATTTCTTTTGACTCATTTCTTGTTTGATCTTTTGATTCGGAGATGTATACTTTCAATGAATCAACCATACTCCTAAGATTTTCTATAGTGGATGATGATGCATTTATGCTAGCACTGAGAATTACTTCTTATAATAACAATCTTATTGCTTCATCTAGGTCTTATATACTTTCTCTTTCATGCTCATGTAGGGTCGTGAATCAAATTGACTTCCTTCTTGTTTTGTGACCTCATGCTTGATACCAACACCTTTTATTTTCTTTCCTATTCTTCTTAGACTACCAGAGGCTTCAGTCATAGGATTGTCTTCTAAACCTATTATATTGGGGTCCTTTGGGCTTCCTAGAAGCACATGTACATAATAATCAACTTCCTCCATTGTCACTTCATAATCTGATTTAGAAATCCATACAATTTTGGGGTCAACTACTTCTATGTAATAGAAATTAGTAGAGACAAGGAAATTTATGTCTCTGGAGTGTTTTTCCACCACACTCTTTGTTATTCTTATTCTCTTATTCATCCTCATTTGAAACATTCCAAAGAATGAAGCAAGAGCATCTTCTTGAGCATTCAATCCACCCAAATTCATCATAAGATTTCTTATTTGGTGTGCTACTGATTCTGAATTTGTCCATTCCAATTTTCCAATTCCCAGTATATCTTTCATGAAGTAGAAAAGTAAGAAAACTATCAAAGTACCATACTTGAATGTACTATTTTTGTTCATTTTGATTTCTTTCAAATTTTTCATCACCTATAGCCGAAGTAATTCACAAAGATCATAATTTGCACCATTCTCAATCATGGAAAATTCAATATGAGTAGCAGTAGTAGAGACTGTATAGTCATCATTAGCTAAGAAATTTTTATGTTCAATAAGCATTGCAGAATATCGGATAGCTCGATTTTCAATTATACTCAAGACAAGTTCTTTTCCTTGAAGAGTTGCACCAATATTTTCAATTAATTCTTGGTCATTGATAGACTTCCACTGTGGAACTAGTTCAAAGGAACACAAACCAATCACATCCCTTAATTATTCTCTGGTTATCGAGTGTGCACCATCAATCCAAATAGACTCATTATGAATCCTTCTCAATATAATTTGAATGTACTTCTTGTAGAATTCAAACAGTGGAAACTTATTCCATACGTCCAATTTATTTTCCACTAGGGTTTTGTATGCATCATAATTTCCTTCTAATTTTCTTGTCCATAAAATACCGAATCGAATAGGGGACATTGCTTCTATTTTCCATAGATGTACACATAGATATCCTTTGTAGGAAAAACTCTAAGTGGAGTACCAAAAAATTCACCTGTCAAATCTTTTGACAAATTTTTCAAGGAACACCTCTTCAATTTTATTTGTGGTCTATTTGAGGCATTTACTACTTTCGAACGATCCATTGGATTACAGATGATAATTTTTTAAAATAATTGTTTAAGCAGAATACTTCTTGAATTTGCTTCAGCTAAGATTAGGGCTTTGATGTTTTTCTTATGGAGCATGCCTCAAATCCACTTCCTCTTCTTCAATTTGAATTTCCTTCACATCAAATGAATTTTTCTTCTCAAATATGTTTTCAACTCCATGATTAGACCCATATCAATAAATGTGTCAGTAATAAATGCTTTAGAAAAAGTTGTCAAACTTTCCAAACTTGTATCACAGTTAATTTTATAGATGCTTTGCAACTTTCCACATTGAAATATTTCCTTTTGCAACTTTCTTCTATAGCTTCAAAAATTCCTTTTCCAAGACATATCTTCGAGTCATGACTTGGCACCTTGTATTTTAGGGGGCTTATTAGAATTTTTTGTTGTTGCTCCCCCTAATCTTTTGCATGGGCTTAGTTTCTAGAAGAATTATCTGTACCAGAGGTAGGTACATATCCATTTGTAGTTCCTGAATCATCCCTCTTTCTTTCTCCATATCTTTTCCATTTCCTTCTTAACCTCAGTAGGATTAAATTTCTTCACTAATTCATTCCTTTTTACTAGATTAGACTGTCATCTATTTTTTCTCCTAAAACTTTTGAAATATGTTTGGGTTTGTTGCAATTATAGCACACAAAATTTCTCTAATCAAACTAACTTTTGTTCATTCTTAATCTGCATTGGTTAGCCTTATGTCCAAATATATTGCATGAATAATAATAGCCTTTGAAAGATTGAAACATTCTCCCTATGCTATATCTATTCAACATCTAACTTCTGCACTCAATACTTCTATGTCCAAATTTCTCTTATGAAAAACATTGTCTAGAGAAGAATAAAATATTCTAATTTATTCTACTCCTTCATTCTATTATTTTATGTCCATATTTATTTAATGGGAAACAAATACCATTAATAGATGGGTACCTTTGAGAATTTTTTTTTTTTCTAATAGTAGGTCTTCCAGCATTCCTTCTTTTATTTCTATTGCCTTGAATCTTCTTTTGATTTTCAACCTTCTTAGATGTCTTATTTTCCTTTGAGCTTTGTCCTTCTTGAAGTCCCAAACCACCTTTGTCCTTAAAGGGTTTTTGTATTGCAAGTAATTCATCAAGAATTGTAGTACTTATTTGAATTTCTTTGCATGTATTCTTTCCCTTTTCAGATAAAATATGAGATTTACCACTTCTTGTTCAAGATTTGTACATTCATTGACTTTGCTTTGTATCTTAGAATTCATAAAATCCTTGATTCTTTTATTTTCTTCCATTTGCATTTTCAGTCCAATGATCTCTTTATTTTCTTGCTTCAACTGTATATTGACTTCCTTATGTCTCTCTCTAAACTTTTTAACTTGTTCTCTCAATTTCTTGATGCATTAATTTTATTCTCCTAGACTTTCCTTCAAGATTGTGTTCTTAGTTTCAACCCTATCAATCTATCCTCAAGTGAAAGTTTCAATTCTTCTTTTTCAAACATGTAGTCATATTCTATGTATTCAATTGCAAAAATTTCTTCTAGAAAAACATGAGATTTCTTGTTAGCCATATGTTCAAACTTCCAAGATCTTCCTCAAGCTATTAGGATTTTCTCCAAGGAACCTTGCACTCAAATACCAATTGTTGAAAATTTAGAATACTGAGAGGGGGGTGAATTAGTATTCTATGATTTTTTTTAACAAAACTTATTCATTCACCAGAACATGTTAATTGAAATTAAGAATGAAAGCATGAATCATACACAAAGCCACAAAACAAATGAACACCAGGATTTTTATGTGGAAAAACCAAAAAGGAAATAACCACAATGAGGATTAGTTCACAATATATTTTATCTAAATATAGTATATTATAGAGGCTCACTGCCAGGACATAGTATCCTTATAAGACTCACAACCAAAGCTAAGTACAATAAAAAAATGATGTGGCTCACTTCCAAAATATGAACTAATACAAGTTGCACCTATCTTGTGCTATATTTCAATTCCTTTGAAGCTCTAAATATGAAGTACTACTCTGCTTAGCAGTCACACAACAATTTTGATCTGAATTTGAACTTCTACCGTTGAATTCATATGCTTGCATAATACAACATTACTCACATTTGATAAGTTATTTTTTCTCAAATATTCACTCATCACACACCCCTCAATTTAAAATATCTCATGTATATATAACCAATTACATATGCACACATCAATTAGGTCAAGCTAATTCAATGTAAACAAAGCAATCCAAAATAGCTATTGTTGGCACCACACAAGATTTAAAATCATCTCTTTGCTCCAACAACTCGTGTAATAATTAAATTCAAGTTGGCATGGATCTAAAGTAGATCCAATTAAAATCCACAATGTATTTTTAATCTTCTCCACATGAATCATGCATTAGGTCAGCCAAGAATAGAACCTAATCATAAAACTTTCAATTATACAAATGCTTCTCATAATAAACACCTTCCAGTTTCGATATTCCTTTAGTTTCTCTTTTATCCAAAATTAGTGAGAGTACCTTTTGAACTAAAACAACAAAAAATCCTTCATAAGAGAATGTGAAATATCCCACGCTATCATACTGAATATTGAGAAGACAAAAGTGTATAGAGTTGAACTTTGTCAATGATATCTTCCAGTACACTTCACCAAACTTCTCGAGATCTTGAATATAGATGTATGAACTAGTCATAATGACATGGTTAGAAGCACAAAGTTATAGCTCTTCATGTGGTGAAGTCCGAACCCAAAAATCGATGCACTAAACCACAAAACCATCATTAGAGAACACTTAACCAAACTTTTGATAGATCAACTTTCTGGTATAGTTAGTAATTGTACAGATAACACCAAAAATGCTTCCTTATAATGTTGACATCAATCAAAAAATTGGCACAGCCAAATCAACCAATGTATGTACACTTCATGCTCATGTTGCCAAGCAGCATCAAGAATGATAGAATTCTAAACTTCCAAAATGGGTCCGTCTTAAATTCTCAATCATCACTTACTTGATTTTCCTCATGAAAGTTAGAAGCCAGGTGGACAACTCTTTTACCATCGATTTATTTTACCCATTCGATATCCTCACAAGTTTTTGGTGGATGATAGAATGATTTTAATGGCTAACACCATATTTCTTTGGGCTTGTAAATCATGTGGGTTTTTATTCTTCATGGCATGCACCTTCCTTCATTTATCTTAGCAACTCAAAACCATGATCTTTTATCCAAGTTGAAATTCATTAGCCTAGACTTTCACTCTACTTGGCATAAACCCCTACAAATTTCTCAAGTAGAATATTTGATGATTAGAAGTGACAATATTTCTCATTCTGACGAGTGATGTGTTGGGAGGTAGGGGTGCAATAAAACATAATGTCACTGTTGTGACAGGATGGACAAAGCATAAATAAACACACAAAATACACATAGTGAATGCATAGTGAAAGAAAGTCTAAACAGACAGAAATTAACTTTGCATATATTCCTGATTTTCTTCCAAAATACAAAAACTCAGAGGATATTCTTTGATTTACATAAAAAAAATAACACTAATCTATTTGGATAGATATCCAATGACTAGGTGCTACACTCACACCGAAATACATAAACTGCTACAATCCTGCAGCTGCAGCTGACAATGTGTTGCAACTAATAAACATTCCTTTTGTGTTGTTGTTGTCTCAACAAAATATTCATTCTTCTAAATATTGTCGTTGTTGTTGTTGCAGGATTAACTTCAAAACTTACTTCATCCTCTAACTCCAACGAATACATTCCATTTTTCCTTGTTTAATTCCTTGCATAAAAAATGAGTGCTACTTTCAAATTCAAATTTACCTACTTCCATTTAATGTTGGCAAGCAACTGCAAGTTTACATTGGCTATAGGGAGCGCTCCAATTTCAAATTCAAAAATACCAACCAAAATAAATGTTGGAGGTTATGTTGGGGGGCAACTTGATGGTCTTCAATCTGATGTGGGTGTTGACTTGGAGATTAAATATCTCTAACAATCCCCCTTAGTTCTGTAAGTCAACTTTCAATCTGTAGTTTCCTTTCAGAGCTGATCTCCAAAGCTATCTACAATGCCAAGCCTATCTCTTAGGTACTCAAAACTATCCTTTGGAAATGATTTGGTGAAGATATTGGCGAGTTGTCGCTCGGATCTGCAATACTCTAATTCAATCTCACCTTGTTCCACCAACTTCCTTATGAAGTGATAACGAATCTCAATGTGTTTGCTTCATCCATGGAAGACTAGATTCTTTTTCAGCGCTATGGAGGGTATATTGTCACAATGAATAACTGTGTTGTCATCTTGTTGTTGTTGTAAATCTACAAGGATCCTCCTCAACCAAATATCCTGAGAAGTTGTTGCATTTGTTGCTATGTAATCTACCTTTGTTGTATTGAGAGAGACAATCAACTTCTTCTTTGATGCCCATGAGATTGCACCCGATCCCATGTTGAAGACATATCCTAATGTATTGTTCCCATTGTCCACATTTCCTGCCCAATCACTATCGGTGATTCCATGCAACTTGAAATCATTAGTTTCACCATAAATGATGCCATATCTTGTTGTTCCATTGACATACCTCAAAATCCTCTTTTCTACTTGCCAATGTGTGTCCTTAGGTTCTTCCATGAACCTAGATATCAAAATTATAACATACATCAAATCAAGCCTAGTTGATTTCAAATACATCAAACTTCCAACCACACTCTTGTAGAGGGTTGGGTTCACATCCTTACTACTGTCAATCTCGCACAGTTTCAGACCTAATACTATTGGTGTGGGGGAGGGTTTGTTGTTATTCATTTTGAACCTCTTTAAAATTTTCTTCGCATAATTAGATTGTGAAATGAAATTTACATGCTGTATTTTTTGAACTTCTATCCCAAGAAAATACTTCAATAAAAGTCTAAATCCATCATCTCAAATTTATTTTTCATCACCTCTTTAAAATCTGCAATTATTTTGCTACTATTACCATTAAAAATCAAATCATCTACATACAAAACAACAATTAAAATATCACCTTGAACTACTTTGATGTAGAGTGTGGGTTCACTATTGCTCTTGCTAAACCCATTTCTCAATAAATATGTGTCTATTCTACTATACCGCACCTGAGGTGATCGTTTCAGCCCATAAAGAGAATTTTGGAGCCTATAAAATTTGTCCTCTTGCCCTAGGACTTCATAGCCAGGTGGCTACTCCACATATACTTCCTCCTTCAACACACTATTTAAGAAGGTTGACTTTACATCCATCTAAAACACCTTCTACTAACATGTTGTGTTGCAACTACTAGGACTGTATGCACTTCTTTCATCCTTGCAATTGGTGCATATTTCTCTTCATATTCTATACTGGGTTGTTGTTTGTACCCTTTCATAACTAACCTTGCCTTGTGTCTTTCAATTTTTCCTTCAACTGTACACTTGGTCTTATAGACCCACTTCACTCCAATCACTTGTTTATCCTTGGGTAAATCGGTCAACTCCCATGTTTGGTTCCTTTCTATAGCTTCAAACTCTTTATCCATGGCCATACACCACTTCTCTTCTTTCACCGCTTCTTGAAAGTGTTTTGGATCACTATAGGAGTAATGCAAAATCTAAATTTTCATCAAAATCAACATACCTTGTGTTGTCATAGATCTCCCTTACACTTTTTCTCTTTCTTGGCATCAATGATGCAAGTGTAGGGTTTGAATTTTCTTCTAAACTATTTCTACTCAGATATCTAGAGCTACTACATTGTTGACTGTGGGAGCTACCACTCTATTGAATTCTGGAGCTGCTAGACTATTGTCTATGTTCAGTGCTGCTAGAATATTGTCTATGTTGAACACTGTCAGAGTTACTATTCTATTGCAAATCACTGGATTTGTTTTCCAATTCTCTATGGTAGTTTCTTTTTGAGTTGTTGCTCTCTTGAACTCCCCCTATGTTTCTATCATCTGGAACTTCTTCATCATCTAAAGGTATTGTGACTAAAATACCCATGGTGTCATCCACTATTCCATCCCATGCTTCATTTTCAATAAAAATAACATCTCTACTTATCACAACCTTCATGGTGATGGGATTGTACAATTTGTAGGCTTTTGACTCCTCACTATATCCAATGAAGATACATTTCTCTCCTTTGTCATCAAATTTTTTCCTCTTCTCTTTTTTCATGAATGCATATGTGACACACCCAAAAATCCTTAGGTTCTCAACATTCCATTTGTTGTTAGTCCACGCCTCCTATGGAATTCTATCATGGATAGCCTTTGTGGGGCACCTATTCAATATATAGACTGTTGTTGCTACAACTTCTCCCCAAAATATGTGTGACAACCCATTTTCTCTCAGCATACTTGTTGCCATATCTTGAATGGTTCTATTTTTCCTCTCTGCCACTCCATTTTGTTGTAGAGTATACCTAGTTGTGAATTATTTGTGAATACCCTCATCCCTACAAAAATTTAGGAATTCTTTGGAGATTTACTCTCCCACTCTATCTGTTCTAAGGTCTTTGATATAGTGACCACTCTCCTTTTCAACTACTCCCTTAAACCACTTAAACTTCTCAAAGGCTTCTAATTTTTTTCCAAGAAATAGACCCATATTTTTCTGCTATAGTCATCTATAAAATTCATGAAATATGTATTTCTATGTAAAGTGGGAGTTTTCATGGGTCCACATAAATTTGACTGCACTAATTCTAATGGATCTTTTTCTCTCCTAGAATACTCGGATTGAAATGGATTCCTGTGTTTTTTTCCTAAAATGCAAGCCTCACACTTGCCATCGGGTTCTACAATGGATGGTAAACCCCTAACCATTATTTTCCTAGACAATAAACTTAAACTAGAAAAGATTAAATTTCCATACCTTAAATTCCATAGTTTGGATGGGTCTTTTATGACTGTCTTGAAAGCAAATTGTTGTTCGACTCCCGACTATTGTGAGTGTTGGGAAAAAATGTTGTTGTTGACCATTTTTTGTTCCTGTCGCAGACATTATGTGCATCCTAAGAGGAAACATTGTGATTCTCATCATCTGCACTGCAACCATCACTTTCTTGCTACCTCCTTTATCAAATATCTTGCATTCTCCATTCTCCATCAAAATTTTGTAACCATTTTGGACCATTTGGCTAATGCTCAATAGATTATGTTTCATGTCAGGGGCATAATAAACATCTTGGATTTGTTTCCTTTCACCATTCTTGGTTTGAATATTGACTAGACCTCTACACATCATAGGAACCTTCTCATCATTTCCTATCTTGATTTTTGTTTTTACATTGTTGTCAATGGAGGCAAAGAAATTTTTGTTACCACTCATGTGTTTACTACATCAAATGTCCAAGTACCAAACTTCTTCACTACTACATTCAACAAGGTTGCATACAATGAAAACATTTGATTGCTTTTCATTTTCGACCATGTTCTCATTAGCTACATTTGCATTTTGGCCTCCATGGTCACACTGCTTCTTTCTGCATTCACTAGCATAATGCCCATATTTGTGATAGTAATAACACTGCACATTATTTTTGTCATTCCTTTGATTCCAATTGTTATTCTTCCTTTGGTATTGGTTTTTTGGCTGTGAGCTGCTTGGCTCCTCTGTGCTGTCAAAACCTCCTCTTCCAAAATAGATTATGCAAAATAACTAATTTCATTCATCGAAAATGTTTCATTGCAATGAGCTTCTGCTCAAACTTGCTCTACAGAGCATTCTACAACCATCTACAGAAAACTTGCTCCTTAATCCTTCTATTTTCCTCTTCTCAAAAATAATAAAGATACCTCTTACAAAAAGTACCTTATGGGCAAAATTGGCTCCCAAGAAATTAGAAAATAAATGAAAACTTACAAATTACTTTTTTACATAACTTGACTTCCAAGTCAAGTAATTACCATTTATTTTTCCATATTTCAAAAACATAAAAAGCCTCTAAAAGTTAATGCGATGATTTTAAATTGCCCCTTTTGAAAATAAAAGACCCTTGCAAAATAAACACATTTAAAATTCCACCAAACAACATAAAACATCACGTGGGTCAGCTGGAATACATCCCAGTTGCATACAAAAAGGGCTCTATCAGGATCTATCAGGAGCAGTCAGGAGCAATCTCGAGCTGTAAGAAACTGAATAGTTAGAGTTTTTAGAGTCATCAAAAGCTGGTCACGTTGCATTAGAAGCAATCAGGAGTTGGAATTATTTCCAACACTCCCCCCTAATTATAACTACTACTGTCAATGATACCTAAACAATCTCTTTGGTAGATGAAATTGTTTTTTTCAAGCGTCTTTGTGAAAATATCTGCACATTGATCTTTAGACCTACAAAATTTCAAAAAGATTTCTTCATTGCTAATTAGTTGTCTAATGAAATGATATCTTGTTTTTATATTTTTGCTTCTCTTGTGAAAAACTGGATTTTTTGACAATGCTATAGTTGAGTTGTCACAATAGATCTTTGTTGCCTCTACTTGTTCTTGACTCAATTCTTTCAACACTCTTCTCATCCAAACTGCCTGACATGAAGCACTTGTGGCTGCTACATACTCTGCTTCAGCTGATGAAAGAATAACAATTGGTTGCTTCTTTGAAGCCCATGAAACTATACATGTTCCAAAGTGAAAAACATAACTTGAAGTGTTTTTTTTGTCATCTATACTCCCTGCACAATCACTATCAATGTATCCTATCAGCCTAAAATCACTTGTCTTTTGAGTAGAATATTCCATATTTTCTTGTTCCACTAACATATTTCAAATTCTTTTTCTAGTTTTCCAATGTGTATCTTTTGGTGTCTCCATGAATCTAGAAATTAAACTTACAACATACATTATATCTGGCCTTGTGGATGTTAAATACATTAGGCTGCCAATAAGATTTTTGTACAAAGTTGGATTTATATCTGCTCCTTTGTCATCTTTGCTCAGCTTCAAACCTATGACAATAGGAGTTGGGGATGCTTTACAATTCACCATATTGAACCTTTTCAAAATGTCATTTGCATATTTTGTTTGAGAAATGAATATACCTTTTTCATTTTGATTCACTTCAATGCCAAGAAAGTACTTCATTTAACTCAAATTAGTCATCTCAAATTCTTTCTTCATTGTTGATTTGAACATTTTAATTGATAGATCACCCATGAATATTAAGTCATCCACATATAAACATACAATCAAAATTTCACCTCTTTTCATTTACATTGTTGTATAATGTTGGCTCACTGCTGCACCTATTGAAGCCATTCTATAAAAGATAACTATCAATTCTGCTATACCAAGCTCTTGGGGCTTGGTTTAGTCCATACAGTGCTTTCTTCAGCTTGTAAAATTTGTTTTCATGACCCAAAATATCATACCTAGGTGGTTGTTCCACATATAATTCTTCTTCAAGATAACCATTCAAAAAAGTTGATTTTACATCCATTTGATATATTGCCCACTTATTTTGAGCTGCTATGGCCAATATCATTCTCATAGTGTCTAAACGTGCAACTGGTGCAAATGTCTCATTGTAGTCTACTCTAGCCCGCTGTGAATATCCTTTAGCTACAAGCCTTGATTTATTCTTTTGTACTTCACCATTTAACTCCAATCATCTCTTTTCCTTGTGGAAAATTCACTATCTCCCATGTTTCATTCTTTTCAATAGCATCTATTTCATCATCCATTGCTTGCACCCACTTTTCTTCTTTAATAGAATCTTCAAAATGAATTGGATCTTCAACATGTGAATATAAAGAAAAAAGAGAATGCTGACTTGCATTATTTTCACCTTCATTTTGCTGATAAATCTCATTTAAACTTCTGATTTTCTGCCTTCTTAAGCTTGCTAGTGTGGGGTTTGACATGTCACTTGAACTTGGACTTGTGGAATGTGGACTTGCTGGTCCAGCACTTGAAATCCTTGTTGTAGATGTTTTTTGCTGTCCTATTATTGTTGTTCTTAATTTTCCGATGGTGTCATTTGTTGACCATGAGTGGGAGTGGAAGGAATCACATTTGATGGAGTATTTGTTGATATAGAACCTTCATTATCATCTTGTGGAAAGTTGGCTGCAATGTTGATTGTTTTCTACAAACTTCCATCCCAAGCTTTATCTTCTATGAATTGCACATCCCTACTAATTATTATCTTTTTGTTAATTGGATTGTATAATTTGTATGCCTTGGATCCATCACTGTATCCCTCAAATATGCACTTTTATCTTTTGTTGTCTAACTTTCTTCTCAATTCATTTGGCACATGAGCATATGCAACAAAACCAAAAACTTTCATGTGTGAAATATTGTGTTTTGTTCCAATCCATGCTTCTTCTGGAATCATATTGATAACACTTTTTTTTGGACACCTATTCATTATATATGTTACGCATGATATAGCTTCAACCCAATATTCATTTGGCAAATGTTTGGTTTTTAACATGTTTCTAGCTATTTCCATGATTGTTTTGTTTTTCCTTTCAGCTACCCCATTTTGTTGAGGTGTATATCTAGTTGTAAATTGCTTGTGAATCCCATGAGCTTTGCAAAAATTTAAAAACCCTCTTGAAATGTACTCACCTCCTCTATCCATTCTCAATGCTTTCATGTAATGCCAATTTTGTTTCTCAACAAGAGCTCTGAATTGTTGAAAGTAATCAAAGATTTTGCTCTTATATTTTAGAAAATAAACCCATGTTTTCCTTGAGTAATCATCAATGAATGTCAAAAAGTAAAATCTACCACCTATTGAAGGTGTTTGCATTGGCCCACACAAATTTGAATGTACAATCTCTAAAGGAGCTTTTGCTCTAGTTGACTTCCCTGCTGGAAATAATTCTCTATGTTTCTTTCCTAAGATGCAACCTTCACATATTTTTTCTGATTTTTCTATTAAAGGTATTCCCTTAACCATGTTTTTCCTATGAAGCAAATTTAGAGCAAAAAAGTTTAAATGCCCAAATCTTAAGTGCCAAAGCCAATCTACATCTTTTATTTCTACCTGAAAGATTGTTTCCATGACAGTTGTGTTTTCTTCTTTACCTTCTAGTGAAGACATTGAATGGTGTGTTTGAACACAATCTATACTCAAATATGGTTTTATCCTCAGGGGAAACATTCTATTGTTGCTCATTTGAACCTTAGCTATAAGCTGATTACTTAGATATTTGTATAAAATTGTGTAAACTTTATTCTTGAAAAGTACTCTATAACCCTTTTGAACAAGTTGTCTAATGCTCATTAAATTGTGTTTCAAACCTGGCACAAAATAGACATCTGAAATATATTTCTTCTCCCCCTGTTTAGTTAGAATGTTAACATTTCCTTTTCCTTTGACTTCTACTTTATTATCATTGCCCAATGTTACTTCATATTTTACATTCTCATCCAGACTAGAAAACATTTCTAAATTCCCAGTCATATGATTACTACAGCCTGAATCTAAAAACCATACATCTTTCTCATTTGCTTGTGCAACATTACATGTCAAAAACATAGTGCTAGGTTCTGACCTTTGATTTTGATTTTCTTTTGTAAAATTTGCATTTTTTTTTGCTGAAAACATATTGCTTCTTTCTACATTCACTCAAATAATGTCCAAACTTTTTGCAATAGTGACATTGGACTTGAGATTTTTCATACCTTTGACTTTGAGGCTGATTTTGAGTTGGATTATGAGCTGGGTTATAACTGCTACCTCTTCCACTCGAGCCTTCGTCCTCCTCTGTAAAAGTTTCTTCCTCTTCCTCTAAAGTTTGATCTACCTCTGCCTCTTCCTTGGCTGATCGAAACATGTGACTTGAAAGCATGCTCCAATGACATGTTTTCTGATCTACTCAGCTTGTGTTCATGAGAAATGGGAGATGCAAGAAGCTCATCGACTGAAAACTGTGTGAGATCATTTATTTCCTCTATGGTTACAACAATATTCTCAAATTTAGTGGGTACACTCCTCAAAATATTCTCAACCACTCTTTTATCTTCAAGTGTCTCACCATGTGATCTGATTTTATTTACTAATCCAATGATTTGGGTGAAGAATGAATCTATAGATTCATTGTCCTTCATATACACAGTTTCAAATTCCCTTCTCAATATTTGTAGCTTTGTTGTTTTAACTTTTTCCATACTTTGATAGGCTATTTGTAATATTTCTCATGCTTGTCTAGACCTTGTTGCTACTGAAATCCTTGGGAAAATGCTTTCATGCACTCCTTGGATAATAAATAAAAGAGCTTTTGAATCTTTCTTCTTGTTTTCCTTCAATAAATCTTTCTCAACTTGAATTAATGTATTATATGCTACTGCATCAGCTGGTTCTAGAAACCCATTGTCAACTAACTCCCACAAATCTTGTGAGAAAAACAATGCCTTCATTGTAATTGCCTAATATTCATAGTTCTTTCCATTAAACTATGGAATCTATGGATTTTCCAAGCTTGTGCTTGTGCTTGCCATTGTTGGCTGTGAGAAAACCTTTTGTTGGAGATTTTATGAAAACCCTTTTGCTGCAAATCTGCTCTTTTAAATCTATTGTTATAAACTTGCTCTGATACAACTTTGAACGACTGGAGGTAGAGGTGAAGAGATCAAATCTTGAAAATGATTTCACTCAGCAATATTCAATCAAGAATAAAACATAAATTTAGAACACACAAAATAGATTCAGCAAAATAACTAATTTCATTCATCCAAAATGTTTCATTGCAATGAGCTGCTGCTCAAACTTTATCTATAGAGTATTCTATAACCATCTACATAAAACTTGCTCCTTAATCCTTCTATTTTCCTCTTTTAAAAAATAATAAAGAGACCTCTTACAAAAAGTACCTTACGGGAAAACATGGCTACCAAGAAATCAAAAAATAAATGAAAACTTACAAATTACATTTTCAGATAACTTGACTTCAAAGTCAAGTAATTACCATTTACTTTTCCATATTTCAAAAACTTATAAAAATCCTCTAAAAGTTAATGCGAGGATTTTAAAATTTGTCCCTTTTGAAAATAAAAGACCCATGCAAAATAAACACATTTAAAATGCCACCAACCAACATAAAACATCATGTGGGTCAGTTGACATACATCCCATTCACATAGAAAAACGTCATGAAGAAAAAGGGCTTTGTCAGGAGTTGTTAGAAGTTGTCAACAGTAGTCGGGAGCAATCGGGAGCTATCAGAAACTGAATAGTTAGAGCTTTTGGAGTCATTAAGAGCTAGCCACGTTGCATCAGAAGCAATTAGGGGTTGTAATTATTTCCAACATATGTGCCTTGAACCTTTTATCACAAATTTCTTACCATGTCAAAATCCTCGAGATCATTTCATCATGAATTGCCTACCCTAGTGAAATCCATGAGATCATTTGATCATGAATTTCCAATGCGTTTGAAATTTTTGGACTCCCTTCATCGCGGACTTTGTGTCCAACTAAATTTTCCAAAACCTTCCCATTGTCACATTGCCTCGTAGATTTCTAGTGCTCGCGAAATTTTCAATCATCCATGTCCTTCAAAAATAATGGGATCTTTTCATGAATCATGAACAAGAACAAATTAAACTCATTCTCCTCTAATTTTTACGAGCTTCCAAATGATGCAACAATCCTTTAATCTTTATTTTGCATCCTATTATTTTGTTTCTTCATGAATTTCTAGCATGGATTGACCTGTAGACTTGCATTTTCTTGAATGTGGCCTTGTTTCTATTTCAGCCCTTCTAAAATTGGAGACCAATTATCTATAACACCTGTGCATTGTTTAAAAGAGCCAGCCATAATTCTGAGAATTTTCAATACCTTTGTGCAATGTTGAGCAACTTTTATTTTTGGTGGCTTCCTTTTCATGGCTCGAGTAGTGGTTTGGGATGATGGCATTTGGCTTGAAAATCATAGCGGCAATGATATTGTCTTCGAACCTATTGATAGGAATTCGTCTTTACAAAGTGCGACCCCTATAGAAATCTAAACACATGTAAATATGTTGACCATATTTTTATGAAGGGAGGCTCCATTTTTTCCAGAATTCATGGATTTCATGATGAAATAAAATCCATGAACCTTTGAATTATCCAAAGACTTTTGCATGTTACTACCTCTTAGGAAGTTACTATTGTCATCACTTGGGTGTTGATTCCTCATTCTTGCATGATACTAGCAAATACAGTTCTTATCCTCCTACTTGCTAGAAACTTGCAATTTATCGATGAGATGATCTTTTAAACCTTTTGTTGCATTTTTCGGTACTTCATATTTTAAAATTAACGGACCACAATTTACTTTGATTATTCTAAATGTGTATGGGTGACATCCTCCTTGCAGACTCAGTGTAAAACCCTCCTACCATTTGGAATGAATGACCATAAAATGCATTACATCTGTTAATATAACTATGATATAGTCCCTTCCTCTGCAATGCTACCTTGGCCATCAATGTCATAATCATTGCCACAAAAAAATTATAGGCAACAACAATCCTCATGTACTATTATTTGATCTTTGGATATTGGCAACCAATTTATAGTGCACACTTTTAAAACGTCCACAAGACATTTCGTCGGTGGGCATTCACATATACTATGTGCTATTTGCATTTGGATAGAGTATGTGAAAATATTAAGTCACAACCTTGAAATAATTTAATCCCTTATCCTATTGTGAAATCCCATCTCCCTGGAATTTTACTTTACTGCAAACTTTATGTGTTGGAGAAAAGAATATGTGAGCCTTTGATTTCCGCAAACTCCCTATTTTTCATTTTTTTGGCCACTCCTTCATAGATTTCTTGCACATTAGAAGTCTCCAAACTCACCTTTCCATCATAGGTTTATTATTTCTTGGAAATCTCTGAACCTTTTATTTTCTATCAAAAAATTCTTGGACCATGGAAATCTCTAAAGTTCTAATGTTTTTTGGATTTTGGGTTCGATGGCAATCAACCTTTGCGAATTTCACTATGTGGAAAAATTACCAAGAGTCCTTCAATTTTCACCAACTCTAGTTCCTTGCGGGTTTGTTCTTGAATTAATCGATGCCCTACCAAATTTTTTGAATGGCCTTAAAAATATAGGGGTTTCAACCCCTTAGATCATTTATGCAATTCAAAAGCCTGCAAAGCATGATTAGTGTCGAAATGCCAATATCAACTCGAACTAATAAATTTCTATAATCATTAAATTTCTACCTCCTAGATTTTAAATGCTCGGTGAGTCCCAATTATTCCTATGACTTAGATAGTATTGACTTGTGTAAATTCAGTGTACAATAAGATGTAGGGAGCTAAATGCAAATAGTCAATGAACTATTACCCCTATCTTAAATATCAATTGTGAAGCAAAATTTAGGACCTTTCACTAAGATGCAAGAAAAATCGACTCTTCAAATCAGATTTGGACTCGGACCCAAAATAACCTCCCATCACAATCATCCTAAAAGGAGAAAACTAGAAATCAAATACAAAATATGGAGACATGAAAAGAAAAAGAGGGGGTCCCTACCTTCGACAAGGCGTGTGTGCGAAAAAGGCACAAAATTGTCCTCATCCTATGACTTAAGACACAAAATGTCACATGACCTAAGTAATCTTAACTACTAGAGTGAAAATGAACCTATAAGATAAGAAGATTTTTTATCATGATCCTAATATGATAAATTCCTAACGATATAATATATTTTTAAGGATAAGCACTCATGGCATGCTTAACCCTAACATGATATTAGTTAATACATGAATAGCTCTTAATTAGGATAAAGGGTATGTCCCTACATAGTTTAGCCTATTAATAAGGAAGATAAATCTCTCCCATATCATCATATCATACATTATTGAAGTTATATATTATTATGACTATAGGAGGTCACCCCCTCAAAGTGGTTTTCTTTATTTTTATGTTTACAATTTTTTCTAAGAAATATCATAACAAGTGGTATTAGAGCAACGATTTGGGCCAACATTTTTGTTTCCACCATAATTTCCAAACTAGTGAAAATTTGGATATAATTATTTTTGAGTTGTGAGGTATGCATTAGATAAGATCTCAAAAGAAATTCAGACTTTGGAGATAAGTTTTCTAAAGGTTATTAATATTTTATGTTTTTTCCTTAGTTTGCTCTATAGGATATAATTTTTTTTTTTAAATTACATTTTTGGAAAGCTTATCAAATATTAGGTAGCGTTAGTTATTCATAATTATCTATTAGAACTAAAATAAGTTATTTAATTTAGTGGTCAAAGTTCAATGAAAATTTTCATTAATTTTCTCTATAGGTTGCAATTTTTGGAATTAATTTTTTTTTTTTTTGAAAGCTCATCAAAAATTAGATAGGCCTGGTTATTTGAAAATTATTTTTAGGTATAAATATATTACTTAATTTAGTGGTCCAATGTTGAATACACAAGACAACTAAGAGGGGGGTGAATCAGCTGTACCTTAAAACTTCAAAATCCTCACAAACATTTAGATCCACATTAATTCAATTAACCCTTAATCTGTTGGAATGATTTATCATGAAATAAGATAATAAAAATAGAACAAAATAAAGACCATGTATAAAGAAACACAAAATTTATATGGAAAACCCAACAAGGGAAAAAACACAGTGAGAATTTTCTCACAATATAAAGATATTAACACTTATTACAAAGGGATCACTACCCAAAAGAAAGAAAGGCTCACTGCCAGAATAGAAAAGAAGATAGAGAAGAATGTTACAATGAGAAATACATCTCAATACAATATAAAATTCCACCACAACATCACCAACACCTTTGCAGTATCACTGAAGATTATCGACACCTTCTACTCACTACATATAGTAATCTAATACATCAAAGATTGCACTACACTGCACAAATTCACACCTCAAAAATCTTTAATTCACATCATTCACATCACACACATCTATCTTATCATCCCTCAACAACTCAACACATATTTATACCATCTTCAACCTTGAGAAAATTCTCCAAGATCGGTTATGCACCTTAGCTGTACAAATTCAAATTAGGTCGGCACCAAAACATTAACATAGTGGAAATGAATGAATTTAGACCACAAAACACCTTAACTCATACCTAAATCCAGTCATACATGCCACACCATGCTTCCACAAAAACTGAATAAATTCCCTAATTAGTGTAAACACCCAGGGTTGACTGAACACATGTAGACACCATTAAACAATTAAGTACATGCTTCCTCAAATCTAAATATGACTCACATACCATACACCATGCTTTAAAATAATCTAGAATATTCCACAAACACCCTAAAATCCAAAAAATTCCTTTGCAACAACTTTCACCTAAAGAATGTACACACCCAGTACACTCGAATAATTATGCCATACACTACAACATAAGAAACCAACTTCCAAAATACCAAAATTTTAAAAAATATTACTATAGAAAGATAGAAACACTATCAACATCCTTCTAGATCCACAAGACCTAAAACTACTCTATAGATAAATGCAAAGAAAAACCATTTCTCCTAGACACCTCTGCAATGCATAGTTCACACATTGGTGAACACAACTTCCTTTGCACAATGATCCAACACACCAAATTCTGGATACAACAACTCTTAACACCTCTGATCAAAATATCAAAACCACACAAGTATGTTTTCAACATAGAAGAAATGTGGAGCCAAAACAAAACACAACGTTTTTTACCAAAACACCACTACAACACCTTTTATCGTATTTTTATTCAAATTTTCTCAAAAGCACTTGGAAACCAAGAACTAAAGACACATCCTCAACATCTTTGACACATCCTCATCACCAAAAATCTAAATTAAAACATAGAAACTCAACCATACATCCATAGAAAAATTCTTATCAAAGAAACACTATAGGTTGACACTAGTAGCTTACTAATGACAACATAATACAGCTAATCAAAGCATCATCAGAAACAACATCAACTTAATACCAACTTCTCACACCCTTGTAATAATCTCCTACTCATACAACTGACACCAATTTTAATACTAAAGCTTGTTGACATCAATGACAACATCAACTGTACATACTTGCAACAATCTCCCCCTTTATCATTAATGGCAACACATCATGTGAAATATCATCAACAACAAACACAACTTTGATCCTCAATATTTTGCTCCATACCAAATCATTTATCTCTTTCCCGCCTTAACAACTAAATCATTACTCTCTCTCCCTTTTTGACATGACTCATTCTCCTCCTTTCTAAATTGAACATTTCTCTCATTACTCTTTCTCCCTTAGACAACAATGGTAAAGTGCAATAGATTTGCATCTCTCCCATTGATATCAAACAACCTTGTATTGCTCTAAAACTTCCTTTCTTTTACTACTCTAAATACTCCCCCTTAGCAGCACATGTCATACTGCATCAGTCAACAACCACTACACAATGAAAACACTCAATCATCCTAGCTATATCAACCAATAAAGCCACTACCTACTCCCCTTGAGAGGTAGTCACCAAACATCACTCTATACCAAAGAATGAATCTTGAGATCTAGTAGACTTATGCATCTCTTTATGCATCTAGTTCAAAGGAGGGTTAATAGCCCCCAACTTCTCTCAAAGATACTCAAAACTATCCTTAGGAAGAGTCTTAGTAAATATATCAACAACTTGATCCTTTGTAGGCACATATTCAAGCTTCACTTCATTCTCTACAACCCTCTTTTCTCAAAAAGTGATACCGGATTGAGATATTATTTGTCCATTAATGCATTGTCATATTCTTTGATTTATTAATAGCACTTGTATTATCATAGAACATATAAATTAGTTCATCATATACCGTGATATCCTTCAATGTTTTCCTCATCTATAATACGTGTGTGCAGCAAGATGTTGCAATGTATTATGCCTCTACAACAGATAAAGACATTGAATCTTGTTTCTTACTTATCCATGACACCAATGTATATTTCCGAAAGAATTCACCACCACTTATACTTTTCCTATCATCTACACAACTAGACCAATCTACATTGGTGTAATTGTTGGAATCAAGGGAACACTGAGAGGGGGAGTGAATCAATGTTTAGCAAATCTTAACTTTATTAATCTGAAACTTAAACCATTCTGACATTACATTTAAAGGAAAGATGCAAGAATTCAAATGAAACATTCATAACACCATAACACAAGGATTTTTGCGAGGAAAGCTTATTATGGGAAAAACCATAGTGGAGGTTAATCCACAATTTGAGTACTCAAATACAAGTTTTACAAAAGAGAATGCACTTACATTCAAGCACACTGCCTAGAGCTCACTACTCAAAAGGGAAGGCTCACTGCCTTACAAAAGTTCAGATTAAAACCATTTGAAGGTTGAAGTGAGATAGTAGCATCTATTCATGCTAGGTTACAGTTCTAGTGAAGCTCATAGATTAGATTTTGGATCCTTCTTCTAACTCTACACTTCACTCTGCTATGCACTTTTCTTCTCTCTACATCACACATAGATAAATTCACATTATTACTCTGCTGAATTTTGCACCACACACTTATACACTTCACATTCCATACATTCACTATGTTCTCTATGCACACACTCTCAAAATGATAAAACCAATCTCATATATATATCTACTACCAAGGATTTGATCATTCATATGTCAGTTTCACAAAACATTAAGTTCTTTTCAACTTTTCGGCTAGATCTACCACTAATTATTTATGTGTATTATCCAAATTTGGTTAAGATATAGAGAGGACCCGAAAAAACATAATCGAGCATGAAAAAAATTAAATAATCACTCCTTATACATTTGCAATTACTATATTTGACAAGTCGGCCTTTTAACATAGATAACCAACAAATTAATGTATCAGATCTCCTAGATCACATACCAATGAATGCACATCAATATAATTCTTGAATAAGGCATTACAAACATTAAAAAACCTTCCTCAGAGATTCATAACTCAAAATAATAGTCTGGTGAGGTATTCAGATCAACATGTATGCCTTTAACCAGATGCCCTATTCTTCATTCTATTTTGCCGGTGTAAACCAAAACTTTACTGTAGATTGGATGTATGAGTTAGGTTGCCAACAATGAAAACACTTAAAAGCCATATGCCAACAATCTCCCCCTTCAGAATTGATGTCAACACTTAGTGAAAAATGACTGTGTCAGAATCATTTATAAGTACGCTACCAAACTGCTCTCTCTCCCTATGCCTCAAAATATTTCAAAACATAATTCCCCCTAAGATTGATGAGACATTTTTCACTGCACTCTCTCCCCCTTTGACATCAATGACAAAGAATAGAAACCATATTCCAAAAATACAAAACATGTGTTCAAAATCTCCAAAACTTCAAAATATATATGCCGACAATTCTCCCCCTTTGACCAAAACTTCAAAAATTTGAATCAATTTTGAAAACAAGCAACTGCTACTTAGAAAATTATCTTATGATTTTCCTTCACTTTCAGAAGGAACTTATTCTAAGAATTTATTGTGATCCCAATGATAATCATCAAGTTGTTTTTCTTGGATGTTTTGTTGACAATTTCAGTTAGAGATTCCAGAATTGTAATTGCTTCCTCTAGTTTCTCACCTTTACTTTGTACCTCCACCATCTGCTCCAATCTGAATTTGGTTAGATCCTTCACCTTCCAAAAAGTATCCATAAGTGTCTTCTTGGTGAATTGAACTTTGGTGTGTTTAGACTATATCTCCCAAATTATTTTCCTGATTGTATCGTCTTGATCTTGAAACATATCAAAGTTTTTTCCAATCCCATTCAACTTTGTTTCAATCTGCTCCAATTTATTTTTGTATTTACCAACAACATAAGGCCAACGGATGCAATACCTGTAGATGTTATTAGCTGAATTTATGCATTGCCTCAACTCATTCATTTTCTTCTTTAGTTTGGTAAGTGATTGTAATGATGGATAATTTCCCTACAAGATTTAAAAGTGGATCAGTAGTACTTGCAAGTTAATGAAACATCAAACAATAGAATGCAAAGGAGATATAATGAATAAATGCAAGAACTAGAAAGATCTTTCCCATTCCTATGCTCCATGGCTGAATTCCATTGCACCTCCTCAAGCTTGATGTGATAATGGATGCCCTTAGATTTGTGAGCACACTCTAAAGAAGTCTAGTCCTAACAAAGCCTTTGAAGGATTTATAAAATAAACTATATGCAAACTAGAATTTTACTTTTATTATGCAAATAGTAATGTAAGCTTAAGATGAGAGAATGCCAATAATAAAAATAGATTAAGTGATGATCGATCCTGAAAATGAGATCAAGATTGTCATTTTATAGAAAATGCAATCTTGAACAGATGAATTAGATGAGATATTGAGAAATGCCCTAGAATCAATGGTAAGATTCAAGGTGACAACTCTCAATTAGGGTTAGCACAACAATCCCCAAATGTGTGGAAAATATTTAAATTGAATAAATTAAATCAATGGTGGAGAATAAATGTGAGTTTGAGATGAAATTAGTAAAAATCAGAAGATAGGGGGATGAGATTTTAGAAAATCAGTAATTTTAGAAATTACTTGATTTGCAGAAGAATATTTCCATTTTGAATTAAATTAATTCAAAATATGGATTTTGTGAGATAAGAAGTAATTGAGTTTTGAAATTAATTACTAAATGAAGAATTAGTTAACCATGTGAGACATTTTTAAATGATTTGTTTTATTTAAAAATATAGAAGTGTCACATGCAACAATTAAATAATTGAAAATAATTATTCAATTTAGAAGAAGTAATTAATTAATCAAATGAATTATCAAATCTATTTAATGAAGAGGATTTAAGAATTAGTGACATTAAATCAATATATTTTAAATATATTTATTTAATAATCAGGAGGACATTGATGATAAGGATTAATTAAATAAATGAGACTTTATTTAATTATGAGATGACTTTGATAATTAGTGATATATTAAATAAATAAATAAGATTTATTTATTTCATAATCATAAGGAATGAAAGATTATGAATTAATTAAATAATTATGAATTATTTAATTAATAGTTGAATGTGGGTTAGAAACATAATTAAAATGTTATAATCATGTTATGATGAAATGCGGTAAAATAGTGGTCGCAAGCCTAAGTCATTTTTAGGTGTCTACATTTGCCCCTCTTTGTCATAATGCATCTTGTCACATTGTGGTAAAGAAAACAAGTCCAAAATATGCCCCAGTGAAGGTATGAAGTGCCTATGCCCCCTCAGAAATTTTTTTGAATTTCGACCCGAGGTCAGAAAAATTTGGAAAATATCCCAAATAATTCAATTAATGACCAGAAAAGTGATGGCGCGATCTATTTCCAAAATGGAGGATGCTAAGCTAGCCAAAATACCGGTCAAAGGTAGTTAAATGAGCCTCCAGTACAACCTACCAGGTCAAAACCCTAATTTTTAGCCTATAAATAGGTTGAAAAGGTCAATCCAAATGTCATTTGCTCATTTGTCATATAGAAAATTTCAAAAATCAGAGCTCTAGGAGATGATGGTGATTCCAGTGACTACCCACTGTGGATACCATGTGCGGACATTACGACAACCCGTGGGTGCAGAGGCACCGATAAGTACCCTATCCAACTTGTCCATTTTTGAATTTAATGCATTTATTAGGGTTTTAGGGGAGGTAATCAAATGCGGTGTGACATAAATGATGTCGTATAAACTGCAAACGCCTTCGCATTTGACACATTTGCTTATGTCGCGATGTAAGTGCGATGGGCAGGTTAGGTTTTTTATGCGATTGCGCATCCGCAAGGGGAAACGATGCAATCGCCAAGTTGTGACGCAAGTGTGTCTTTTGCGACGCAATTGATAAGTCAAATGACACATTTGAAAATTCACAATGCAATTTTCAATCCAAATGATGCATTCGTTGTTAGGTTGCGCACTTGTTGGTTAGAACGATGCATTTGATATATTGCAAAGCAATTATTATGCACAGAGCCGTAATTGAATAATTATGACGCATGTGTGGTCAACACGACATAATTGGAGTTGACCAAAGTTGAATTTTGTTGACTTTGTGTTGAGATTAGTTGGATGCACCCTTGACTTCTCAGTATTAGTAACCTTTCCACAATGTTGCTCAATATGTTCCAATCCTTGGCATTTCTTTGTGTAGAGTCGGCTTGTGCCAATCTATACCCGAGAGTTCCGACCGATGAAATATGCCTTTAGAGATTGACTGAGCGATAGACAGAGGCAACGACTGATGGCCCTAGGTTTGTACCATGTTACCTATATGCCCATTATTCGGGAAAATAGAGGTTTACTGACATCTCTTTGTGAGAGGTGGCACTTAGAGACCTGTTCATTTCACCTGCCTACTGGAGAGGCGACAGTGACCTTGGATGATGTTTACTACATTCTCCGCATTCCGATTAGCGGAGAGAGAGTTACTTATGATCTGTACCAAGGGTGACAGGACCTGTCAGAGATGTATGAGGGTGTCAATGATGCTTAATTGGGCATGGATGGTTACAAGATCAATTGGGATGTTATAGCCGACTGATTTTCCAAGTTTGATGCCATGCTGATGACCTTGATTGCCTGATTAATTATCCTAGACTGCCGTGGTCACAAATTTCCCATTGGATGGGGGGATGTTCTTGTCTGTATGCAAGAACAGAGGACTGTTTGTGCTTGGGGGCCCTGCTTGTTGGCCATGCTTTATCATCAATTACATGAGGTTGTTTACCACCAGGGGCATAGTATCAATTGCAGCACTACCCTCCTAATAATTTGGGTATCAGAGCGCATTCCTATTTTTTGACCACTGGTGCAGATTCAGCACCTAGGTGATGGGATGCCTTATGTTTATTTGTATGCAGGATCAATTAGCCAAATTCGTGTGGGAGATACTGAGTACTGGTGTCATCGGATTGATACGATGATCAGTTTTGTTTGGAGGCCCTACAGAGATTGTGCTCAATGGTTAGATGAGGATGGCCACTTATCCTTTTGCAGAAAGTTCAGGTATTTGATTGGTCGCATGGTACATACCCAGTGGATTATTGAGATGTACCTGCCCTAACAGGTACTACGACAGTTTGGAGAGTAGCAGGTTGTGCCAGTAGGTACAAAAGAGTATGCTTAGACCTTCAGGGAGACCGTGTGGGGGTTGCCCATATCAGTTACAGTGGCTGAGCAGCAGGTTGATAGTTTGGTGGTAGTTTAGTGGGTGAGGAGAGGGGGTCCAGCAGATCGAGGGACATCTATTGAGTTTGACACATGGTGGCAGATTCATAGGCCCATCCCATTGATAGATCCAAATGGTCCACCGCCGATAGATCGAAGTTCACTCATTCCATGGATACCAAGGAGAGGTTAGGGTGGCAGAGATGGAGGGAGAGATGGCAGAGGTGCTAGGGTAGAGATGGAGGCAGGGGAGGAGGAGGCAGAGATGGGGGAGATGGAGGAGGTGGAGGAGATGATGGAGGTGGAGGAGATGGGAGGGGTGTGAGGAGGAGGAGGGATGGCAGAGGGTAGAGGCAACCCAGGAGAGTCAAACAGAGAGTGGGTGGTGTACCATTGTCACCCATTCGGGAAGATGGGGAGGAGAGAGAGATGGAGGTGAGGGCCAAGGAGGTTAGAGGGGGTGAGGAGGAGGCTGAGGTGAGGGCAGAGGAGAGAGTAGAGGAGGCTCCACTTGTTGGGGAACACCCTCTTGACATAGATGAGTAGGAGGTTTGGGTCGAGGAGGAGGAGGAGGAGGATGAGGCAGATCAGAAAATGCAAGAGCGCATGATCTTCGGGGATGATGAGTGTGACAGATCACCCATTCTACCTGTCAATGCCACCATTGATCAGTGGATCGCATACTTGTAGAGAAGACTTGACGCAGCCTTGTCTCAGAAAAAGGCCTTGGTAGCAGAGTTAGAGGTCAACTAGGTGGAGAGAGATCAGGCTGTTCTCCAACGACAGGAGTCAGAGCGGTAGGTGACAGATTTTGTAGAGCTATGCTCAGGGCCAACAAGAGATATGGCCAGAGAGTTGGCCAGGATGGCAGAGAGTAGGGGGTGATACAGGGCTCTATATGAGTAGGCCGTTCCACCAAATTGACGTGACCCAGGTTTGTCTCGATCCTACAGTAGGAAAGGTAGTGGCAGTCAGACACACAACAACAACAATAGATCTCATAGCAGTAGTCACACTAGTGTTGGGGGGTCTACTGCATTAGGGCAGTCATTAGGCCATAGATCACATAGTTCACATAGGCATTCATTAGGCCATAGTCACAAGTCAAAGCATGGGCATAGATCAGTGTCTTTAGGGTAGCAGATAGGGCAGAGTTAGCCTCCTATTACTGATCCTACATGCTCTCAGAGTGAGACATAGGAGAGGATGCCTATTCAGGTCACTTTTCACTTGATGGGTCATCCACAGTCACCTTGCAGTTCACCTCCACGGGATGGAGGAGGGCCATCCTAGGACTTGCTTTTAGACACTTGTATATTTTGATATTTGAGCCCGCGAGCTCTATTTTTGGGATATCATATGACTCTATCCTGTGACATGACATTTTTTTGGGACTATATATATGTGATGTGGCCTATATGATGTTATGTGTTACAGTATTCTAATGATTTATCATATGTTTATGTGATGCTTTTATGATGCTATGAGGGGTATGGATATTATTCTTATGTTTATGAATGCAATTATGGATTTGGTTATATATGCATTGTGTAATGTGATGATGATGTGATTCCTATATGCTAATGCCAATGTTTATTTATGATTCTTATATGTTGATGCAAATGATAGCATTTATGTAATGTGAATTGTGGTATTTGATTTATGCAAATGTGAATATGAAATGCTCATGCCATTATGTAGGTAACTTTGGTTTTTTGTATGTCACAGGCTATCATCAGAGGACAAGAGAAGAGAAGGCGAAGATGAATGTTAGTGTGAAGAAAGATATGCATGTTAGTGCAAAAATGAAATCCTCCAAAGCTTTGCTATAGTGTTGTTCTATTTGTTGCTCTTTAATCATCATTGGGAAAAAATGTCATGATGGTCGACAAACACTATGATATGACATAGATCAATAGTGTGCAAGGTCAAACCATCACGTAGATCAACAGTTGTAGACAAAGGATGATCATGACTCATGCAAGGAACATAATTTCTCCTAGTCACTTTATCATGACCAACCACCAAAAAAACCAAGCCAATCATGTGACGTCGCTGCTTCTCTAAATCTTGATGATAGGACATCTTTGAGAAACTAGCCACATGATAGTAAAAAAAAGACAGTAAAATCATTGTACTACATCATTGCTTCTCTAAATCCTGAAGTCAGGACATCCTGGAGAAGCTAATAGAAGAGAGATAAGCAGACAAGGATAATCATCATGATATGTCATGGTTCCTAGAACATAAGGAACTAATATCATGATAATCATCAAAAGACAAAAAAAGTTTTCCAAGTGTTTTAATGTCAGGTGTTGTCAAATGTAGAGTGATATCAAATTTAGGAAGGACACATCCTGAATGACGTTGATATCTAGGAGATCATTTTAGGAGAATCCATCAAAATTCTAGATGATGATAATGATGCTTAGGAAGGACACACCGAAAAGCATAAAGAAGTGACAAGATTTGTTATTCAGAAGGACACATCTTGAAGACGAACTCAATGTTTTGCCATGATAAATTGTCTTGATATGATTTTGACTACATGTCATGCTGACATGCTGAATTGACTGAATTTTTTTGATGAAACAAATTTCTGATAGACTTGATAGCTCAAGATTGATATAAGATTCACTTGATTTGAAGATAGTTTGACATGTGTGAATGTGTAGTGCCATGAACCCTAATGGACTGGCCTAGTGCAGCCTCAGGGGTCCATCGATTGATGGCCTTGCCTACGTCGTGCACTCAGAGACCTCATAGTTTGACATGACCAATGACGTTGTCTAAAGGACAAAAGCTTGAATCATGATTTTATTTTGACGAACCTAGAAGGACTAACCTAATGTCTCGAGGATTCAAAGATGAATCTTGCCTACGTAGCAAATGTGCAAAGACAATGTAGTTCGGACTAATGACAAAAGATTGATTGACGTGATCGATTGAATTGATCAGATTGACTTTGATCTTGGATTTTGACTTTGATTTGGATGTTTTTTGATTTTTAGTTCTTTTTTCAAGACTTTTTCCAATTTTTTAGGATTTTTTTAAGACTTTTTCACATTTTTAGGATTTTTCAGGACTTTTTAAGAATGCAGGATCCTGTCTAACACCCACTACAGTTGCACGATAAAGGTCTTGCCCCCAGACAGAGCAGGGATTATCCGGGTCCAATGGTATGGAGATAGGTAGATGCAAGGTAAAGGCAAGGATATGCAAGGGATGATGTCAACCAAATGCTAACCATCATCGGAATTGACAGGACTTAGGACAAATGTCGTGAATGTGTCAAGTCTTTGTGATAATGACAAATGGATAAAGGTCGATTTGAGTGATAGTAGATGGTGAAGAAACAATCGACTATGCATGGTGCCTGTTTGCCAAGTTTTCACCATGGTACTTATCCAAAGCGCGTGTTTGCCAGGTTTTCACTATTGGATGAATTCATTTCTTTTTACTATTTTGCCATTTTTTTTTTGGTGTCACCAAGACACGTGTTTGCCAGGATTTCATCAAGGGATGATTTTTTTGTATTTTGTAGGTTTGTAGCCTAGCTCTCTGATGCTATGTTTAGAACTTTCTCAGATGTAAACTTTTGATGGGTTCTATCAGCTGTTCTCCATCAGGTGTGGCCAACTGATAAGCTCCTGAACCAAATGCGACAGTAATGATATAAGGACCAAGCTAATTAGCCTAAAAGATACCAGACTTTTCATGGTCTGCCTGATTTTTGGGGTTTTGCATGAGAACCAAGTCACCGATTTCAAACTTTCTCACCATTACTCTTTTCTTATAACTTCAGCAGAGACGATTTTGATATGCCTATAAATGATTTAAGGCATTTTGTCATCTTTCTTGTAACATTTCTAGCTCATGTAGGCAAGTATGTCTGTACTCTTCATCATGAATCATTCCTTTCAAAGAGATGCGAAGAGAAGGAATTTCGATCTCGATGGGTAATATGGCCTCAGATCCATAGACCAGGGAAAATGGAGTGGCTCCAGTGGGGGTACAAATGCTGGTACAATAGGCCCATAAAGTAGGATTTAAGTTGTAGGTGCCAATCTCGGCCAATGTCGTTATCAGTCTTCTTCAGAATGTGAAGAATTGTTTTATTTGACGCCTTTGCTTGGCCGTTACCTTGTGGGTAGTATGGGGTGGAGAAATGGTGTTAGATGTGGAATTGCTCACAGAGTTCATGAATGTCCTAATTTTTGAATGGACTGTCATTGTGTGTGATGATAATTTGTGGGACACCATACCAGAAAATGATGTAATTTAGGATGAACTTGGATATTTTTTTACCGGTGATGTAGGTGAGAGGGACAACTTCAATCCACTTAGTAAAATACTCAATGGCGGTGATTATGAATTTATGGCCATTAGAAGAGGATGGATGGATCTTACCCATGAGGTCGAGTTTCCATTGTGCGAAAGGCCATGGAGAAGTGATTAGTCTCAATTCCTATGTAGGTGCATGAATCAGGTCACTATGTACCTGGCATTTCTGACATGTTCTAATAAATTGAAGAGCATCTTTTTCCAATGTTGGCCAATAGTATCCCAGTTTGGTGACTTTCCTAGCTAGCGTTGGCCACTTGAATGAGATCTGCATATACCCTCATGTACTTCTCATAAATTCATTTGGGCTTCATCAATGTCGAGACAACGAAGAAGGGTGTTATGAAAGCCACGACGGTATAAAGTGTCATTGACGATGGTATGTCTAGCTACTTTTTGGATAAAGGATTTTCATTGGTTGTTGGATAGGTTGGGTGGGAGGGTTTGGGATTTGAGATAGTCATATATGTCCTTATACCAAGGTGAATTGGGACCAACAATCTTGCACACCATTTCTGACTTTGGAATATCGTACACAGGCATCAGCAACTGTTCCACTAAGAATTCAAACTGTGACACATTCTTAGGGATGTCTGAGAGATCCAATGGTAGCCATTGCATCAGCCGCTTTATTCTGTGTCCTTTTGATTTGTTCAAATGCAATCATTTTGAAATACATTAGGAAACTATCCACCATTCATTTGTAGGGACGCAACTTCTCATCTTTTCTATCATAGTCATCATTCACTTGATTGATGACTAGCTGAGAATCCTCGAATACGAGAAATGTCTGAATTTTCCATTTAATTGCTATCCTAAGACCTATGACCAATGCCTCGTATTCTACAATATTATTTGTAAAAGGGAAGGCAATCCGAAATTATTTAGGAATTGAATCCCCTTGTGGTGTGATAAATAATATGCTAGCTCCTGAACCGTGACTAGTATGGGACCCATCAAAGTATAGTTTCCATGGTAGAGTTGGTTTTGCGTGAAAAATAGGCTCATCTAGAAAATCAATTATCAGCAGATGAGTAGCTTGGATTGGTGCATCTGCAAGTTGATCTGCTATTACTTGACCTTTTATTGCTTTGTGCTCCACACATTGTATGTCATACTCGCTTATTATCATGACCCATTTCGCCAAACAGCCTGCCAATGTTGCTCGACTCAGGAGATATTTTACTGGGTCAATCTTTGCTACCAAATGTGTTTGATGGCTTAGCATATAAAGTCTTAATTTTTGTGCCACAAAGACGACTACAAGGCATGCCCTTTCAATAGTTGTGTAGTTGAGCTCATATCCAATTGCTATGTGGCTGATGTAGTATATAACTCTTTCTTTTTCTTCATGGTCATTTTGTGCCAATAATGGCCCCAGTACATTTGTCATTGCCGAGACATACAGGATCAGTGGTTTGCCCTCAATAGGTGGCATCAACACTGGTGGTGTCAATAGATATTATTTTATTTTTTCAAAGGCTATGTGGCATTTATCTGTCCATAAAAAAGGAATGCTTTTGCATAACAAATATTGAAAAGTTTGACATTTGTCTGCCAACTATGCTATGAATTGGTGAATAGACTGCAATCTACCCTGAAGTGTTCATAATTCACTGATTCCTTTTGGCAGAGGCATGCCCATAATTTTTTTTACTTTTGTTGGGTCAACCTCAATGCCTCATCGTGAAACTATGTATCCCAACAACTTGCCTGAAGTGACTCCAAATACACATTTCTTTGGGTTCAATCGAACCTTGTAATCCTCAAGCCATCTAAAATTTTTGTCCAAGACTTTGAGTTATTCTTTCCTTGTCAAATATTTTTCCAATAGGTCATCTACATAATCTTCCATTAGGATATGCATCATGTCATGGAAGATTGTTGTCATAGCCCTCTGTTATGTGGTGCCTGCATTCTTTAGGCCAAAAGGCATGACGTTCCAACAATATGTTCCCCAAGGGCAAGTGAATGTCATTTTATGTTGATCCTCTGTTGCATTTGGGATTTGGTTATGGCTTGAGAAACCATCCATGAGAGATAGCATCTCATACCTTGTTGTTAGGTCAATAATCATGTCTATATTTGGTAAGGGGAAGTCATCATTTGGGAAAGCCTTATTCAAATCCCTGAAATCCATGCAGATACGGATTTGTCCATTTGGCTTTGTAACAGGAACAATATTGGATATCCAATCAACATAGTCTATTGACCTTATGAACTCAGCATCCAATAACTTTTTTTAGTTCAACCTTGACAAGTAATGCAATATGTGGGTGTATTTTGCGCAATTTTTTTTTGACCGGCTTGATTCCTAGGATTAGAGGAAGATGATGTAGAACCAATTCCGAATCAAGGCCTGACATGTCAGCATATGACCATGCGAAGTTAACTTTCATCTCTGTGAAGAATTATTTAAATTCATTTTTTTCTTTGTCTGACAATGATACGGCCAAGAGAATCATTTTGGGATTCTCTGGTGTGGCTATGTTAACTTATGTTGTGTTCTCAATGAGCATAGCTTATTTTTCCTATGTTATGGGGAGAAATTCCAATCCTCCATCCTTAGGCACCTTAGAGAGGTTTTCACCTTCGGATGCATCCTTTCTTTTTACTATTTTACTATTAGAAGGTGCCTTGTGGTTTTCACCTAAAGACATTTCTTTTTCTTTTTTATTCTTTGTATTTTTGCGACTAGAGGATTGCACAGTCTCCTCGAAGTAAGCTGCACAATCTAGATCAATGGAGAACCCTATTTTGTGATCCCCCCATGGAATACCTTCTCTTAGCCCCATGAATTCTACAATTGCCTCATCATTCTAAAATATGTCCATCACCGGTGAATCTTGTTGGTCCCAGTCAATTAGTTGTGGGTAAACAAGGGGGATCCCATCGTCCGTGTTGGTAAAGGATGGGGAAGATGCGGAATGTGTGAAAATTGATGCCTCAAGTGTAAAGGAAAATTTTTCAATTTCCACTTCCATGTCTGATGCAATGGATGGTCCATACTCCGTGTCAGATGAATCAAATTCAAAATCATAATATCGGATAAAATTATCAACATTGTGACTAGTGGTTGGCATTTCAGAAGTATGGATAGTGGGCTCAAATAAATTAGGCTCATGGGTGGGCTCAGGAATGGGGTGGGATGATTCAAGTATTCCCGATGATACCTTGTGTTCTTCTACATTCCAAGGAATGCTTATCCATTCCTTATTTTTGGAATGTTGGTCAACAGGGTCAATGTTATATTCCTGGCAGAATCATTCTTCAAAGGAAAGTTGGCTAGGTTCGAAGAATAGTTCATCAATGTCATAGTCATTGACAATTTTGTCAGATCCCCATTCCCATTCATTTGAGTCAGTTTCGGTAAGGGATTCTTCGCATGTCTTAACACTTTTTGTAACCATTACAACCTTACTTGAAATTTCATAGGTACGTTGACCGTTAGTTCCGACTTGGTCAAAACCTAGCCCTATGTACCTTGGTCTTTTAGTCATGATAATAGGTTCCCTTATTCCATTGTTGTTCTTTCCAAGGCCGCTTGTGCCATTGAAACCTAGGGCTTTGCATATATCATAGCCTTTTCCATAGAGATGCAACAGTAGTGGAGATAACTCTGTTGGATCTTTGTAGATCCAGTTATCTATGTCAATGATGACTTCATTACCCATATCACCCCACCATGTAAAACCACTTTTTGGTGGAACCTTGAAAGTTATTTTGGGATCAACTGCAAAACATGGTCTACCATAGACTTTATGTGGCTTCGGTATTGTGGTTATACAGTAAGCCGCATTCAATTTGAACTCTCCACAACCAAGGTCCTGGATCTGAAGGTCTTTACTTGGGATGGAGGTCGATGAAGATGGTGTGGTAGAAGTTGATGGAATGGATGATTTTGTGAGTGTCGATGGGTCAATATATTTGGATGAGGCTTCCCAATTGATGGGTACCTGGTGCTCAGCAGTGGCTCGCAGGTTGTTACAATATTGAAATGAATAGGGATCTCCTGGGATAGTGATCTCAGTTCCATCAAAAGGGAAATTCAGACATTGGTGGTATGTGGATGGAATAGCCTTTAGAGAATAAATCCAAGGGCGACCAAGTAAGATATTATAGTGTATGTCATGATCCAGGACCTGACATGTTGTATCTATGATAACTAGTCCTACTTTTAGTGGAATTGTAATAACGCCTTTAGAAGCGCATTCTTCATCATCGTATGCCTTGATGACGATGCTTTTGCTAACATCTACACTTGCATCAGAGAAACCAAGAGCTTTGACCAATTTTAGAGAGAAAATTTTCAATCCTGCTCTGCCATCTACTAGGACTCATCTAACCTTATGTTTGGGTGAGGAGTAGTCACTATCTGAAAAGGTGATGTGATGAGGTGAATTAAGATATCCGACCATAGTCTCAAAGTGGTTGACATCGATGTTGGTTGGGACAAATGACTCTTGCATTATTTTATCAAGGATGGCCTTTTGTGCAGGTGAAATACGAAGCAGTTCTAGAATGGATATTTGAGCAGGTGTTTTATTTAATTGCTCAATAATGTTCAACTCTGGTTTTGGGTTGGGTTGTCTAGCAGACAGACTAGGTATGGTGATTTTTGGTTGACATGTAGAAGGACCTAGGATGGTGACCTTGCCTTTACGCGTGGTTATATTGAATTCTAGGGCCTTTTCAATGGTAATGGTATTAACACATTCATCTTCATCAGTAGTGCAAAGATTGTTAATAATAGTACCATCGGGATAATTATATACAAGATGAATAGTATTGTAGGCCGGACGGATGTGGTTGGCTTGATTGTTGGTATTCTTTGTGGTAGATGGGGAATCTTTACCATGATCTTGCAATGGGTTTTTTTGTATGGTATGATCCGCATTAGATGTAAATCATTGACCACCCAACTCGTTGGGGTGGTTCTCTATGAGGTCTTGCACCAGATTTTGCAATTGATGACAAGAGGAATTTTTGTGCCCTTTGGCACGGTGGTAATCACAAAATGAACTGTCATCCCACCATGACGGCTTGAACTAACCAGGGTCATACGGTTTTGGCTCTTCCAACGTTATGATGCCATTTTGAAGAATTTTCTTCAAGATAATTTCAATAGATTCACCCAAAGGGTTGTATGTGTGTTTTTGGAATTGTTAGGGTTGACACAGCTGTCGTTGATTAGATTGTGTATGACTTATTTGGATAGCGTTGGCAGTTGGTGTCAATGTAGTTACAGGTGCATTTTGATTTTGTACTCCTTTGATTGTGAGTACATGTCCTATTGCATTGATGGTTTTTGCATCAACTACATCGTCGTTTGTGATGTGCTTATTCTTAACCCAGTATTTGGTTTTGTCATTTGAGCTACTTGGGTTATTATTTGTGGTGTTGTTGATGGGTTTTCCACTATATTTTAATTCACCTTTGGCAATCAAGGCTTTCTCAAGTTGAACACCCTTTTCAACAAGGTCAACAAGGTGGTGCAACAATTGACTTGTAGGCCATACCTTAACGGTCCTAGGAGAGTTTGTGCAAACATGGTGACTTTCTCCTTTTCAGGTATTTCTACCGGACATCTACTTTCTAAGGTTCTCCATCTTTGAAAGAATAGAATAAAAGTCTCTCCTGCATCCTCTTGGGTAAGTATGCATAAGGAGGCAATGTCGATATCCATGTCAATATTATAGGCATAGTTTTCGACAAACTTGTTTGCCAATTCATCCCATGTTTTGATTCCTTTAGAAAAAAGTGAGAACCATTCTAGTGCATGACCTACGAAACTTCTAGAAAAGAGTCTCATGAGATAAGTTTTCTCATATGCAATGTCCATGCAACTAGTGGTGAATTCTCTTATGTGTTCAATGGGGTTTGTTTTTCCTTTGTACTTGGGAAAATGAGGTACTACATATCCATGAGGAAAGGGTGGCATATACAAGGTTGTGTCAAATGGATATGGACACAAGTCATGTGACAAGTATGAATTTTTATTGGATTGATGCAAGGTCTCCACTTGTGTTTGAACAATAGTGAGCTGGAGTGTGAGTGCTTCCACCATGGGATGGTTGGTAGCATAACCCATGTTGGTGATAGGGGCAACTTGAGTCCCCAGATGTTGTGATGAGATGTGTTGATTTGGAATGGGTTGTCGGTGAGAAAAATGAGTGTTTTGATTATGCGGTTTTTGGAAATGAGTATTTTGATGAGAGGTGTGCTATTGCATATGGACTTGAGAGGCATAAGTGGGGATGTGATATCCTCCCATGTTGGACTGAATTTGAGGACCTTGTTGGTTTTGATTTTGTTGATGTCCAAATGGAGTGAAAGATTGAGGGCCTTGTTGATTTTGAGCTTGTTGATGCCCAAATGGAGTGAAGGATTGAGGGCCTTGTTGATTTCCTTGCCAAAATAAGAGATTGTGGCCTTGAGGAATGTTGGTATTAACCTGTGAGGAAGTGGGTTGGATTCCTTGTATGGCAACTCTTCATTTATTTCTCCCAAAAGGGTTGGATGAGTTGGTTGCCATAGCATTTGAAGAACCTAATAATAGGTTGATGTACTCATGGAACTAGATGTAGTTCCAAAGAGGTTTGATGTGGTTGCCCCCATTGTTTGGGAAGGGATGGTGGATGTTTTTTGGGGGATGGATTGTGATGTGGTGTTGGTTTGGGAAGATGATCCCCAATAGATGTTGTGTTGGTTGTGGTGGTAGTATGACCAAGGGAGGTAGCATTGATTGTGTTAATGACATTTTGTGAGGAGGATCCCATGGAAGGATTATGTGATGTTTGAGTGGGAGAAGTTCCTCTAAGAGTGTTAAGATAAAATCCCTTTGGTAACATAGCCCCTTGGTCAAGGAGCATAGCTAGGAATCTAGAAGTGTCATTTAAGACTACTTCTTCTACAAAAGCAACAACTTCTGGATGTTGGGCGGCAGCTATTACGTCTTCTTCAAAGACTTCCCCATTTTGATCCCATCGGATAAATGGTTCAAAAATATGTGATGGAGATGATGGGATGTTCATTTCACTAAAAGGATTGATGTTGGAATTTCCCATGTCAAAACAAGGATTGTTCATGGAATTAGGGAGTGAATCCATGCCAATTGTGAACTCAAGAAAGTTGATGTCTTGTGTAAAGGAATCCATGAGTCTTTTCTTTTTCTGTAATCTAGTTTCAACCATACAAGGTTTTGCTCAACTTGGGATGATGGAGAGAATGATCTAAGTATGGCACTATGTTTTTGGTTTCTTTGGATTTTTAAGGAATGTTATGGAATGCAAATCAGACTAAAGACTTGTGAATGTAAAATGGTGTGATACCAAATGGAGATGCTAAATGATATGCCACTAAAGGAGCCTAATATGTACTTACTAGTGAGGGATTTAAAGAGGACAACTTGGGCAAACAAATTTTTTGTGATGATTCGATTTTGTAAGACTAATGGACCATAAAAGGACTATAAAGAGGAAAAAGTGAAGTTTCCACACTAGAATATTGAGTGGGAAATAATTCATAATTTTTTTGTCAAAGTGACAATGGTAATTGGGTCCAATGATAACCTACTCTTGAATGCAAAGTTTTGACAATGAATGGTAAGAGTCAACTCCTAAAATCTACAAAAGTAAGTGTCTAAGGAGATGGTGAAACTATCAATGCAATCTAATGGAGTAAAAAGGGAACCCTATTGTGATCCTAAGATGGTACCTAAAATGCAATGTTTAATGATAGTTGAGAAACTTAGAGCTTGATTTGAACTGTAACAGTGAAGGAAGATTGGATTGAATTTAAGACAAGTTGTGAACTTTCAGTTTTTGACAGTGAAAAAGTGTTTTGAGGTCTTTCACAAATGCATCACATCAAATGTGATACAACAGAGAGAATGCAGATCATAGAGGTGAATACGGTTCAAAAAGTGATGATTGCGACACAGTTTGGCGAATGCAGGTTGATATCTCTCAAATGCGGCTCAAGTTACTGAATGCGGTTTAATACTGGAAAATGCAGCTCTGTATATTTCAATTGCGTCTCATCAGATCGAATGTGGCTCAGGATGATTCAAATGCAGACCATCAGAGCGAATGCGGCTCGAGATATGGAAATTGCGGTTTAACAGAGCGATTGCATCACAATAGACAATTTTTTGGAAAATAGAACTCTATTTTGCAAATTTGACAAGTTTTTTGACCTAGATTTTTTATTTTCAATTTGTTGAAGTTTGTTTGAAAACAGTTGGCAAACACATAGAAATTAAAACATTAAGTGTATGTTCAAGGATTAGGCATGATCCTTTTTTTTTGCACTGGTATTTGAAAAAAAAAGATACTTCAAGCGGACTCACTCTTAATAGTCAAAGGGTCATCATAACAATCACAACCCAGAGCTTAAAATCACGTCGATTCACATAGCCATGTCACCCCCTAGAGGGCGCCCGTGTTTTTGTCTTTTCCAGGTGCGTACTCAAGGTGACAGAAGTGGATACCAAATCCCCTGAGCAAATAATCTGTGGTGATAATATGGTGAGTGTCTTGGGGGGAGATTCTTCCCTCCCCTTGCACCGTGATTGAGACAATGTCTGGATACTGACACGGCTAGCTTCTACACTATGGTTCTTAGTAAGGGTTTATGTTCAGCATGGCAATAGATAAACTCCCTCAAGAGACCTCCCAATATTTAGAACAAAGACTTTTGGGATGGTTATCTTGCCTATTGTCATTGATTATGGGTTTCCCCAAAATTCACTTTTGATTATAGTGGGTTGGAAAACCTGGCTTTGGTTGTTCCCACTTAGGTCGTTCCTATAGGGTGAGTACTTTTTCGCACTACGATAGGCCTTCTAAAGGTTGTAATAAAACATGAAATGCATAAATATAAAAATGGATAAGTCTGGCTTTTTGATCATCTAGTAAAGGGGAGAGCATATACTTATTATCCAATCAGACACATAAAAAAAATCATTTAGTTTTAAACCCAAATGAAAAAATTTCTACTCTAAGTGAAGATATTGCTTCACAAAAACATGGGGTTCATTTTAACCAAACAAAAGTAAAATGTGCTGACTATCCTAGATTGATAAATTCCAAATTAAATTTTCTATCCTAGGATTGGTAAATTCTGAATTAAATGTTTATCCTAGGGTTGGTTTATTTTAATCCCATCAAAAGGAAAAACTAGTTGCGGTCATGTCAGATCTAGAAAACAAAAAACAAAAAAAAAATTACAACCAGTCATTTGCGGCTCGAGCGGATGTGGTGCGAGGGCTATCAAATGAGTCACGGCTTGTCGAATGCGTCATTCTGAATATCATATGCATTGCGACAGAGCGTATGCATCGTTCACAATCGCAAATGCGGCACGACAAAGTGTATGCGTTGCATGAGCCTGCGGTTGCGTCGTTCCGTACTCCTGTACCTACAAAACAGAATTTGAGGCCGTACAAAACCTGCAAAAATGTGTTAGATTTTCAGTTTCACCAATGTAATGATGGATAATATCCCTGTAGAATTTTAAACTAGATTAGTAGTACCTACAAGTTAATGAAACATCAAACAATAGAATGAAAAGGAGATATAATGAAGAAATGCAAGAACTAGAAAGATCTCACCCATTCCTACACTCTGTGGCTGACCTCCATTACAGCTCCTCAAGCTTGCTATGATAATGGATGCCCTCAGATTTGTGAGCACATTCTAAAGAAGTCTAGTCCTAACAAAGCCTTTGAAGGATTTATAAAATAAACTATATACAAACTAGAATTTTACTTCTATTATGCAAATAGTAATGTAAGCCTAAGATGAGAGAATGCCAATAATAAAAATAGATTAAGCGATGATCGATCCCGAGAATGAGATCAAGATTGTCATTTTATAGAAAATGCAATCTTGAATGGACGGATTAGATGAGATATTGAGAAATGCCCTAGAATAAATGGTTAAGATTCAAGGTGACAACTCTCAATTATGGTTAGCGCAACAATCCCCAAATGTGTGGACAAGATTTAATTTAAATAAAATAAATCAATGGTGGAGAGTAAACGTGACCTTGAGATGAAATTAGTAAAAATCAGAAGATAAGGGGATGAGATTTTAGAAAATCAGTAATTTTAGAAATTACTTGATTTGTAGAAGAATATTTCCATTTTGAATTAAATTAATTCAAAAAATGTATTTTGTGAGATAAGAAGTAATTGATTTTTGAAATTAATTACTAAATGAAGAATCAATTAACCATGTGAGACATTTTTAAATGATTTGTTTTATTTAAAAATATAGAAGTGTCACATGCAACAATTAAATAATTAAAAATAATTATTCAATTTAGAAGAAGTAATTAATTAATTAAATAAATTATCAAATCTATTTAATTAAGAGGATTTAGGAATTAGTGACATATTAAATCAATATATTTTAAATATATTTATTTAATAATCAGGAGGACATTGATGATAAGGATTAATTAAATAAATGAGGCTTTATTTAATTATGAGATGACTTTGATAATTAGTGACATATTAAATAAATAAATAAGATTTATTTATTTCATAATCATAAGGAATGAGAGATTATGAATTGATTAAATATTTATGAATTATTTAATTAATATTTGAATGTGGATTAGAAATATAATTAAAATGTTACAATCATGTTATGATGAAATGTGGTAAATGGTGGTCACAGGCCTAAGTCATTTTTAGGTGTCTACAGTGATAGCCTAAACTGCTCCTTCAAATGAGCGAAAACTTCACTTTCTTCTTTGTCTTTATCCTCAGAGTTCATTGTTTCTTTACTACATTCAATCATTTCTTCAGGTGGAATTTTTTGCAAACTTTCCAATTTGATCTTGTAGTGCTCAACATGAGCATTTAGTATACTTAGAATCTTATCTTGATCATATGATGGTCTAACAAACCATAACTTAGCGATTTTATGCATTTTTCCTTCTTCCTGAATAAGTTGTTGTAGGTTCTCCTTTGTCAAATCATCTTCTTCCTCACTAGAATTTTCTGGTTCTGATTCATTTCTTTGTGGATCCTTAGTTTCTTCATTAGATTCTTCATCTAGAATATCCACAATTTCCTTTTCCATCAATTCCGAGAATTTTGCATTCCGGAGGGCTGTATTCAATAGTTTATTTTTCTATTTTCTACTTTTCTTCCATGCCACTGCAAGAGGAACCAACTTCAATTGTTCTTACCAGAAGGGAAATATTGACTGAGCCAAACTTTCCAAGCACATTCTTAAAAAAATTTCAAATTCTTGATCCCAATTAGCCAAGCTCCTAGAATATGAGTGTATTTGTTTGCATATTGGTTCATTTTTTTTCCACACCATATTTTCAATTTTTTGTGCAAACAATTTAAGAAATACATTACATAACATATAATCATACTATTGAACCTGAAAGGGTATGCTGACTCTTTTTTTAGTTTCACATTCTCCATTAGCTAATCCTTCATCAATCCACATACGTCAAAGTCTTGACCTTCAATTATCATCTTTTGAGAAATGTAGACTGTGCCAGTCGAGGTTGCTCCTTCTCGGTTGCTGAAGAAGACTTCATATGAAATTTTGTGTGCAATGTACTTTGTAATAGGATTCTTGACTGTCACAATTATTAGTGCCCTCTGATCTCTTATTATTCTGATTAGGGTTTCAACTTCTTTGTTTTAGATGGATTTATTCCTCTGTGTATCTCCAAGTTTGCATAATCTAGTCAAATTCTCAATTACTTCCTTCAAAATGATCAATGTAGTGTTTTTCTAGAGTTAAAGTGCCATCATGCAATCTTCTCAAGATGAATGTAATGAATTATGTGTTCTCAAAGTATGGAAACTCATTCCAAATATCCAAATTCCTATTTTTGGCTTCTCTCAATTGCTTCAATTCGTTGGGTAACAAAAGATTCCTCATGGACCTAATCTTTCCACTATTGTATTCATCCAAAATGATTGTTCCTTTGATTTTCTCTATTTTCTTTTCACACTTAGGTTTAACAAGCACAGACCAAATTATATGAAAATTCTAAAAACAACTGAAATACTTGATAGATTTTGAGAATTGCCGACAATTTGATTTCTTGCTTCAAAATTCTTCTACTGAGTGCTCTCCTTCTTCTCTTCTTCGATGCAAAGTTAAAAATGACAGTTCCAACCTGACTTTTATAGCTTGCCACTAGTAATAAATTTGTTTTCCCTAAGTTTTTTGGGTGCTCTGTTTTCTCAGACAACGACAAAAAAATTCTTCTGCGGACCCTATGTATTCTCTCAATTTTCTTGTGAAAGTTCTCCAAAACCTCTACATATTATTAACACACCTTCTTGACCATCCTTCATATTCTAGTACCATCTACGGATAGGGGAGAGAATATTTTCTTTAAAAACTCCCCCTAGGCCAATGGCCTGAAATCAATTTATGTGAGGTGTTTCACTCAAACCCCCCTTATCCTTCATTCTCCTCCTCAGACACAAAAAAAAACCTTAATTTTTTCACTTCGAAAGATGAAATGAACATGAAAATTGTGGATACTTAAAAAACCCAACTGGAATCAGGTAGTCCTCAGAACGTGCTATCCAAAGAATATAATTTTGATATGTTTTGGTTTTATTATGTATTTGTTTTTTTAGTTTTATTAAATAAAGGTTTTTCACCGAAAATAAAAGTATATGTTCTACACATGTGGAAAATAGTAGATTATCAAAAGAAAAAATTTGAACAATATGAGTGCACCAGATATTGAAGTCCTTGATCCAACAGAAAAAAATGAATTTCGATATATTCAAAAAATGTTACGTGTTATACAGTCACGCTATGTCTGAATTTTAATTCGTTTGACTTTGAAACTTGATTAAAGAAAAAATATTCAATATAAAACTATCTAACCAAATGGAAGCACTAGATATCAGAGTTACAAATATAAATTTGAAAGAATTAAACTTTTATCCTTCATGGAAAAAAGGTTATGCATTATATGATGTGCGTCATTTTTTAAAAATGTTATTTTATGAAAAAAAACTTGTTTTTGTGGAGATGGAAAAGAAGTGCAATTTGATTCCAAAATTTTTGAAAAAAAATATTTTAAGAATATACAGACAAAATGTGATGAGACTCTAGTTTCCATCATTTTCAAATTCCTCACAGTTTAGCCACTACAGGTGCCTGAATGTGAAGATTTAGTTAATAATAATAATTTCAGTGTCCAGTTTGGCCAAAAATTGTAAGCCACTATTGTGGGATCACCCTCATTCTTCTTCCTTTCTTCAATCTCTTTAGTCAGCTCCATCACCATAGATTCCATTTGATGTTTTAGGGTAGCATTGTCTCTGGCTAGCTTTACACATTCTTCATTTATTTCCTTCAAGGTCTAATTCAGGTGAGCATCATCCATGTTTTTGCTTTCTTGTTGCTTGATCTAATCACAAAGATCCTTCCTTTTCTCCTTGGATTTAGCAATACGATCTTTCAATGATTGAATTAATTTCCTAGCATCCCTAAGATTTTCTTTCAATTCCTAGACTTCTACTTTAGAATAATCAGGGTCATCAAGCACCACCAAAAGTTGTTGTTGTAGACTACTAGAGTCCATCACATTCCAAGATCCACCTTAAGCTACTAAAATTATTCCGAGGAACCAGATGCTCTGATACCAATTGTTGGACTGAAGGGAACTCTGAGAGGGGAGGTGAATCAGTGTTCATCAAATCTTAACTTTATTAATCTAAAACTTAAACCATTCTGACATTAAATTTAAGGGAAAAGATGCAAGCATTCAAAGGAAACATTCATAACACCATAACACAAGGATTTTTGCGTGGAAACCCTGTTAGGGGAAAAACCACGGTGGAGATTAATCCACAATTTGAGTACTCAAATAAAAAATTTACAAAAGAGAATGCACTTGCAATCAGGCACATTGTCTAGAGCTCATTGATCACAAGGGAAGGCTCATTGCATTACAAAATTTCAGATTAAAACCATCTGAAGGTTGAACTAAGATAATAGCATCTATAAATGCTAGGTTACAGTTTCAGTGAAGCTCATAGATTAGATTTTGGATCCTTCCTCTAACTCTGCACTTCACTTTGCTCTATACATTTCTACTCTTTTCATCACACATAGATAAATTCGCACTATTACTCTGCTAAATTTTAAACCACAGACTGGTATACTTCACATTCCACACATTCTCTATGTTTTCTATACACACACTCTCAAAATTATAAAACCGATCTCATATATATATCCACTACCAAGGATTTGATCATTCATATGTTGGCTTCATAAAAAATTAAGTTCTTTTCAACTTGCCAGCTAGATCCATCACTAATTCTTTATGTGTATCCTCCAAAGTCGGTTAAGACATAGAGAGGACCCAAAAAAACATAATCAAGCATGAAAACATTTAATTAATTACTCCTTATGCATATGCAATTACTATATTTGACAAGTCGGCCTTTTAACATAGATAACCAACAAATTAATGTACCAGATCTTTTAGATTGCATACCAATGAATGTGCATCAATATACTTCTCGAATAAGGTATTACAAACATTAAAAAACCTTCCTTAGAGATTCATAACTCAAAATAATAGTCCGATGAGGTATTCAGATCAAAATTTATGCCTTTAACCGATTGCCCTGTTCTTCATTATGTTCTTCCAGTGTAAAGCAAAACTATAATATAGGCTAGATGTATGACTTAGGTTGCCATAAATGACAACACTTACAAGCCATATGCCAATAGTAAGAACTTAGAGTAAAGTGTATATCCTTTGGATATTGCAAGCCATGATCTAGAGTTCCCTTCAAGTATCTAAATATCCTCTTCACTACTACAACATGTGACTCTCTAGGATCTTCTTGAAATCTATCCACAAGACAAACTGCATGCATGTTATTCGGTCTAGTAGTAGTTAGATATATAATTCCTCCAATCATTTATCTATACTTGCTCTCATCAACCTTAGGAGATTCATCATTCCTTCTCATCTTGAAACCAATAACCATAGGGGTACATACCAGTTTAGAATCTTCCATTCCAATATTCTTCAACGTTTCCTTAGCATACTTTGATTATGAAATAAAAATACATTTATCTGTTTGACTGCTTTGTAGCCCAAGGAATAAATTCATCTCCCCAAACATTGACATTTCAAATTCTTTCTACATCTCTTCTACAAATTTCTTATATGTATCTTTATTTCCTCTAAAAAATATTTTATCAACATTATTGGAGTGAAATTACACTGAGAAGGGGGGGGCGTGAATCCATGTGTATAACTTCTTAAACAATTTAAACTAAAACAAAAAAGATCCATACATATTTTCTCATTTATCAATGATAGTGTCATTCATGTATTCGAATGCAATCATATAAACTAAAATGAGTAATGTAACATTGCATTTTAAAGTAGTAAATTACTGAAGCAAATGAGTCATAGAGACACAAATTGACACACTATATGCTGAGTGGAAAACCCTCCTGGGTAGAAAAACCACTCCTGAACCTGCTGCCTTTTTCATGCTTTCATTTCAATAAATTATTTTGACAAAGCCTCAATAGCTAATTTCTGAGCACCGACTCAAGGAACACCAACCCCTCTGCTTAGAGAAACCAATATCAAGGAGCACCAACAACTTTCCTAATATTCAATAGAGCGTACAATAGTATAGATGATCTCTCTGTTTCACTTGATTTCTATCAAGTGCCTCTTCACAGACAAAACATAGAATTTTCAAGAGTCAAAATTGACTCTTCAAAATTCCATACATTATCTAATTTCGATGTAGCTTGAGGAACATCCTATCACTGTCATAATACAGTCTCATCAAACTATTTTATAATAATACATATTTTCTTTATTTTCTCACTGTTTAATTTTCAATCTTTTCCCATGCAGTAACTACAAATCTAAATACACACTCTATTTTACAATTTTCAGCATCAAAATACATAATAGACATTCACATCTCTAAATAGTAAAAACCCCTATTTCAATTTTTTGATATTTTGTCATGATTGAACCCTAAACTCACTATTTTTGGATTTTTATAGAAAGCATCATTACATATTGGAAGTATTACCACTCTTTCTCAAATTTCACATTCCAGAAGGTTATACAAGGTTGTTTTCTAGGTTACAGAATGACTGACAAGAAACAGATCTGATGTTCCAGTGATCATAAAGGAAGATTCTTTCTTTTTATTGAGGATAGAATAGCAAAGTCCAAGAATAGAGGTGTGATAGAGCATATCTTCACTAGAAGCCTGCACATGCAATGCTTAAACAAAAGCAGTGAGAGCACATCATTTAAAACTGAAATGGTAACCATTTTTCCTTGAAAAAACTAGTAATGCAACAAAAGTATTTTTAGAAAAATGAAACCTCTTTCTGATTATACCCACAAGTGGTAATGAAGAGTGCATATACCATAGGATTTCTGACAAATAAGCTAGTATGAAAAAGAAGTAACTGAAACCCCAACCAGCATGCAATCGAAAGCACTTAACCATGCATTATAACAGTTACCCACAAATTCCATTAAGGCTAAGAGAATATTTCAAGATCTATACCCATTATAGTGACTATAACACTTAAGAAACTGAAATCATTGTGAAGTATGACTGAAGTAACTTCACAAGAACCATTATCCATGAACCTAGATAAGCAAATGCAATTTTTAACAAATTGTAATAGCAATGCCCAATAATAGAAAACATTATGATAAATGGCTCGAAATAACCTTTACCGAGCTAAAACAGATATGCAAACCAGACAAGGAACACATACCTAGCAATTGAAGTTGTTGTCAAAGAATAGATTACCAGATCTGTAGAGGAGAAGAAAATGGCCACACAACCTTCCAAACTCATGCCTATACCCAATGGTTGTAAACTGACACACAGAGCGACCATTGCGATGGTCTTCTTACTGCTCCCAATCATTATCCAAGAGAAAAAATGCCAGGGATAACAAAGAAACGACCTAGAGTAATGATCCATGGTGGAGGCCAGTAGGGTTCCAAACAAAAACCATGAAAACAGTTTTGCCTTATCTTCCAATGCAAGCAAAGTGGATTCCTTTGTAGAATATGATAGCCATTTGGAGTCCGAGAGGATAGTTAATAAATTACCAAAAATTCTTTAATAGATTTTGAGATCCGCTCTCATACCGCACAATTGAGGTCTCCTTTTGAACAACCTGAAGTACAGTGGTAGCTCCTAGTAAGCTGCTAGCCCTTTTCACCACATTACCGTGGTTAGCTACCTAACAGCTCGGGGTACAGTGGTAGTAGTCCTGCTTGCCGCTAATGGTTTACCCACACTACTGTGGTCATACTTTTGATAGCCCGCGGTGTAGTGGTCACTATCCTCCTTGTCGCTAGTGGTTTCCACCGCGTTACCATGGTTACACATCTGACAATCTACAGTATAGCGGTAACTATCTTGCTTGCTACTAGCTACTTTCACCACACTACCGCGGTTACCAGCTTAACTGTCAGCGATAATGTGGTACGCTATATATCGATTGTCGAATTTTAAGCCATGTTTATTAATCATGATGCGACCCAATAGAAATATATGGTGCACTTCAATATAAAGTGCCAAATAATATCCAATAATAAATATAAAGGTCAAATTTCCACCTTGAATGTCATGAAAGCTCAAGGACTTGTGTTGAGTAAAATAAAATTTTGTAAATTTCAAGAGCATGTGACTGATCAAGCCATAATTCAACAACTTGTATAAAATTGATTTATGCCAAGGAAAACATAATTTAGATCATCACTAAAACACAATTCTTTAAACCACAAATATATCACATGATCAATGGAGAAAATGACCTATAACCAAAATACCTCAACAAGCACTTGTAATCTGCACATGGAGTTAAACAATCAATGCCACCAAGATAATAATATCAATGAAGTAGATGTTCTAATAAAAACATGGATCAACTGAGAAGATAACCATCAAGATGCTAGATAACCACAAATTGACATCAAGGACAAAAATAGCACAAGAGGGATTCAACAAACTCCCCCTTTGTCCTTGATGGCAAAAACTGAGCCACCAAACCAAAGATAATGAATTGTAACCGAATGCTCAAAATTCTCCCCCTTTTTGACACACGGATAAAGGGAGACCAACAAAGATAAACCAGAATTAACTATGACATGCCATCAAACTGCAGATTGAACCATTGAGCAACAAAGTATGAGTTGCGGGAAGAGCTAACCAACTCACCCTATCACCAATATAGACTGTTTAAGATAACAGATATTGAGAGACAACTCCCAATTGAGACTTAAGTCTTTAAAAAACATCTTTAGCCAATGGTTTTGTAAACATGTAAGCAACCTGTGCTTGTTTAGGAACATATTGCACAGATACCTCGTTAGCCAACACCTTTTCATGAAGAAAATGAAACTTTATAGCTATATGTTTAGTTTGAGAGTGCATAACTGGATTTTTTGAGATATTTATTGCACTAGTATTGTCACACAAAATAGTAATAGGTTTTAGAATTTCAATACCCATATCTGATAATGTTTGTGACATCCAAATTACCCGAGTACAACAAGAATTGGCAGCTATATATTTTGCTTCAGTCGTAGAGACTGAAGCAGACTCTTTCTTTTTGTTGTGCCAAGCCACTAAACGATCTCCAAGAAAGAAAGCAACACCACTGGTGCTTTTTCTGTCATCTAGACATCCTCCCCAGTCAGAATTAGTATAAGCTACTAAAGAGAAATCATTGCTTATGGGATACCAGAGCCCATAATCCATTGTGCCTTGTACATATTTAAGAATTCTTCTCACAACATTGATTTGAGATTCCCTAGGAGATGATTGAAAATGAGAAACAATGCAAACAACTTGCATTATGTCAGGTCTTGAGGTAGTTAAATACAATAGGTTTCCTATCATTGATCTATAATCAATTGAGTTTACAGTAGGAGAGTCATCAACTTTGTTAAGTTTATAGCCAGTAGCCATTGGAGTTCTTACAAGACGACTTTCATCCATTTGAGACCTTTTTAACATTTATTTTGCATATCTTGCTTGAGATAGAAACATACTAAAGTCAAGTTGTGAAATCTGAAGACCTAAGAAAAATGACAGTTCTCCCAACATTGACATTTTGAATTCAGATTCCATGATTTGTGAGAATTTTTTACTCAAGTCAATATTGTTGCAACCAAAAATGGTATCATCAACATAAATTTCAACAACAAGAATATCAAATCCTTCAATTTTAACATAAATATTGTTGTCAAATCCTCCTCTAATGAAACCTTTTGATAGTAAGTGACTATCCAATCTGGAGTACCAAGCTCTAGGAGCTTGTTTTAGGCCATATAGAGCCTTTTTCAGCCTGTAGACATGATTGGGTTTGTTTTTATAGATAAACCCTTCAGGTTGTTCTATGTAAACTTCTTCTTCTAAGTATCCATTTAGAAAGGCATTTTTTACACCCATTTGATATATAGTGAAGTTTTTGAAAACAAAATATGGCAAGAAAATTCTAATGGATTCAAGCCTAGCAACAGGAGCAAAAGTTTCACCAAAATCAATACCTTCTATCTGAGCATATCCTTTGCAGATATATCTAGCCTTGTTGCAAACAACATGACCATGTTCATCATGTTTGTTTCTAAAGATCCACTTGTCTCCTATGACATTTTTGTCATCTGGTCTTGGGACTAGATCCCAAGTTTGATTTTTTTTCAATTTGATCAATTTCTTCCTGCATTGCATTAAGCCACCATTCATTAGTTAGAGCATTATCAAAAAAATTGGGCCCAAACTGGGTGATTAAACAAAATGTAGTAAGCTCAACTATGTGAGATTTTTCATCATGGTTAACAAATCTTTTCCTTGATTGAACTCCTACAGATCTATCTCCTATAATCAAATCTTTAGGATGATTCCTAGCAAGAGATTTTGAAGGAATTTTGGGTTCACATTTTCCTGAGCTGATTTCCACATCTTTAGGATTTTCTTCAGCAAGTTTAGGGCTTTCTAGTTTTATTTCAAGATTTGTAGATTCAAAGCTTTTAGTAATTATATCAAGTTCAAATTCGTCCTCTTCATCATCCTACATAGGTTCAACACCTAGAAGAATATTTTCATCAAATTTGACATTTACAGATTCAACAATTTTGTTCAGCCTATTGTTAAAGCATTTATAGGCTGTGTTGTGAGTAGAGTATCCTAAAAAGCTAACTTCATCAGTTTTAGATTGGAAACTGCCTAAGTTTTCATCATCTCTCTTGATAAAACACTTGCAGCCAGATATTCTTAAATATTTAATTTGGGCAGATTTACCATACCATAGTTCATATGGAGTGAAATTTGATTTCACTCTGATCTACACTCTATTTAGAATGTAGATAGTTGTATGACTAGCTTCTTTCCAGTACATGTCTGCCAGATTTGCTTGATTCAACATGGTTCTTGCCATCTCTTTTACAGTCCTATTCTTTCGCTCAACAACCCCATTTTGTTGGGGTGTTTTGGCAGCAACATACTATATTTTTATGCCATGTTTGTCATAGTAGTCTATGAATTCTTGTGAGGTGAATTCACCACCTTTTTCAGATCTTAAACATTTTACTTTTAAGTCCAACTCTCTTTCTACCAGTTTTCTAAAAACTTTAAAGCATTCAAAAGCTTTTGATTTATTCTTGAGAAAAGTAACCCATACCATACGAGAGTAGTCATCAACAAAGAACATGAAATATTTCTCACCATTTATGGACCTAGTCCTTGTAGGACCACATAATTCAGTGTGAACAATTTGTAGAGACTTAGTAGAGAAATGTTCCTTGGATTTAAAACTTACCTTGTTTTGTTTTCCTTTGAGACACTCTTTACAAATAGCTTTGTCGGGTTTTCTAAGAAGGGGCAGACCTCTTACATTCTGATTTTTGCTAATTTTGACCATATTATCAAAATTTATGTGGCCTAGTCTCTTGTTCCACAACCAAATTTCTTCAACATGACTCATTAAGCATATACCGTGATTGTTTTCATGTCCAGAGGTGTCTAGTAAGTAGTAAACATTTCCTTTAGTCCTCCTTCCAGTAGCAATAACTTTGCTAGACTGGTTTTTGATTTCACATCCTTGTGAAGTAAACAAGACTTGATAGCCACTGTCACAGATTTGACTAACACTCAGAAGGTTATGTTTTAATCCTTCTATATAGTATACATTGTAGATTGGAGTGTCTTCATTCAGAAAAAGAGAACCTCTACCTTTGATTTGAATTCCAGAGTTGTCTCTGAATTTTACATATCCACCAACATAGTCTTCTAGATTTGTAAATTTTTCTTTGTCACTAGTCATGTGGTTTGAACAGCCACTGTCCAAGAACCATAGGTCCTTCTTCTTTGAGTGAAAAGTAGTTTGAACAAGCATAGTTTTTTCAATGTTGTTAACTGCTTTGGGTTTCCAGAGTTTGATGGTTTTCAATTGTTTATTATTCTAATCAACATTGCATTGCTTTGCTAAATGACCCAAAGATTTAAATGTAAAACATCTAATCTGTCTTGCAAAACCATGATTTTGCCTAAAGCCAAATCTAGGAGTTCTAGCATTCATAAATCTGCAATAATTTACTTTGTGACCAAATTTATTGCAGAAGTAATAGTACCTATAAAAGAGAGGGTAGGAGTTGTAAACCATTCTGTTGCTCCTAAAAGGATGAATATGATCCTTGACAAACTCAGAATGTTTGAGTTCAGGATTTTTGTTTCCAGCCAATACCAGTTAAGTCTTTCTTTAATTTATGTTTACTGAGCATGTCATTCAGTTTAAGAGTGCTTTCATACTTCTCGATAGTCTTCCCGAGATCTACAATTTCATGTTCAAGTTTCTGAATTTCTTGGTCTTTAAAACTTATGTCAATGCGAAGACAATCTTCAACTCTCTTGGATTCTTGAAGCTGATTTTTTAATGAAATTATCTCAAGATTTATGAGCTACTCTTGTGAGCTATCTTGAACAGCATTATGTTCTTGAGCACACAACTGTTTCTTATGTTTTCTCAGTTCTTTTAGAGCACATGTCAGTTATCCTTCATAGTCCAATTCACCTTCTTCAGCATAATTGTTGTTTGTTTCATCTTACTGAATGATTTCAGCCATGAAGAGATTTTCATCTTCTTCATCTAGAGAGTCATTAGATTCAAAATCTATTTCATTTTTACTGAACAAACTTTTCTTCTTTTTGAAGTTAAATTTTTGTTTGGGTCTATAAGCCTTTTTCTTAGCAAATTTCTTAGATTTCTCGTTATCATTGTTTGTGTCACCATGGGGACACTTTGCAGCAAAGTGACCTATTTTTTCACAATTAAAGCATTCGAAGGGAGGTTTTCCCTTATACTTTCCATAACCCTTTTTGAGTTTCCTCACAAAATGGGATTCTTTAGAATCGAAAAATTCTGATTCAGAGAGTTCATCCCTTTCTTTCCTTTCAGCATTAAATGTTGCTTCTTTTGTAGTGGTGTTTTTTTTACTAATCCTCATTTCATAGGCAATTAGAGTGCCTTGTAAACTATCAAGGGTAAGTTTAGTAAAATGTTTCTTCTCTTCTAGAGTAGCTATCTTAGCTTCAAATTTTGTTGGCAAGGTTCTGATGACCTTGGTTACAACATCAAAATCCTTGACTTCTTCTCTCAGACCCTTCATGGCATTTACTATTTCATCAACTCTCAAAAAATAGTCAGCAACTTTTTCATCATCCCTCATTTTTAATTCTTCAAACTGATGTTTTAAAGTGAGGACTTTGGATTGTTTTACCTTTTCATTTCCTTGATAGATAGTTTCAATTTTAGTCCAGATTTCTCTAGCAGAACTGTAGTGCATGACTTTGATGAAGACATCTTTAGTCAGAGCACATAGAAGAGCATGATTTTCTCTTCCATTGGTTTCATATCTCTTCTTTTCATCAGAAGTAGTTGGAAAAGTAGCTGGTACAATGTACCTAGTCAATACTATGATCCAGACATCAAGGTCCATAGAATTTAAATAAGTCTCTATTCTAATTTTACAAAATACATAATCAGTTTCATCAAATAATGAAGCTCTAGTCATGGAAGTACCTTCATGAGCTTGAGACATTTTGAATGGACTCCAAGTCCAGAATCAATCCTAGGTTGGAAAGACCTATCAAAGGGCCCTAGGCTTTGATACCAATTGTTGAAGTGAAAGTAAACTGGGAGGGGGGGGTTGAATCAGTGTGTATAAATTTTTAAATAATTTAAACTAAAACTGAAAAGACCCATACATATTTTCTCATTTATCAATGATAGTGTCATTCATGTATTCAAATGCAATCATATAAACTGAAATGAGTAATGTAACATTGCATTTTAAATAAGTAAATTAATGAAGAAAATGAGTCATAGAGACACAAATAGAAACACTATATGTCGAGTGGAAAACACTCCTGGGATAGAAAAACCACTCTTGAACCTGCTACCTTTTTCAGGCTTTCATTTCAACAATTTATTTTGACAAAGCCTCAATGGTTGATTTATGAGCACTGACTCAAGGAGCACCAACCCCTCTATTTAGAGACACCAATCTCAAGGAGCACCAACCCCTTTCCTGATACTCAATAGAATGTACAATAGTAAAGAGGATCTCTCTGTTTTATTTGATTTCTATCAAGTGCCTCTTGACAAACAAAACATAGAATTTTCAAGATTCAAAATTGACTCTTCAGAATTCCATGCATTATCTAATCTCGATGTAGCTTGAGGAAAATCCTATCACTGTCACAATACAATCCCATCAAACTATTTTATAATAATACATATTTTCTTTCTTTTCTCACTGTTTGATTTTCAATCTTTTCCCATACATAAACTACAAATCTGACTACACACTATGTTTTACAATTTTTAGCATCAAAATACATAATAGACATTTACATCTCTAAATAGTAAAAACCCCTGTTTCAAGTTTTTGATTTTATGTCATGATTGAACCCTAAACTCACCGTTTTTGGCTTTTTATAGAAAGAATCATTACATATTGGAAGTATTACCACTCTTTCTCAAATTTCACATTCCAGAAGGTTATACAAGGTTGTTTTTTAGGTTACAGAATGACTGACAGGAAACAGCTCTGATGTTGCAATGATCATAAAGGAAGATTCTTTCTTTCTATTGAGGGTAGAACAAAAAATTCCAAGAATAGAGGTGTGACATAGCATATCTTCACTAGAAGCCTGCACATGCAGTGCTTAAACAAAAGGAGTGAGAGCACATCATTTAAAACTGAAATGATAACCATTTTTCCTTGACAGAACCAACAATGCAACAAAAGTATTTTTAGCAAAATGAAACCTCTTTCAGATTATACCCACAAGTAGTAATGAAGAGTGCATATACCATAGGAGTTCTGACAAATAAGATGCTATGAAAAACAAGTAACTGAAACCCCAACCAGCATGCAATCGAAAGCACTTAACCATGCATTATAACAGTTACCCACAAATTTTGTTGAGGCTAAGAGAATATTTTGAGATCTATACCCATTATAGTGATTGTAACACTTAAGAAACTGAAATCATTGTGAAGTGTGACTGAAGTAACTTCACAAGAACCATTATCCATGAACCTAGATAAGCAAATGCAATTTTTAACAAACTATAACAACAATGCCCAATAACATAAAACATTATGATAACTTTTCCAAAATGTTGTCAAAGAATGAAGTAAACATTTCAGATCTTTCATGAGAAGGAAAGACGTTTCATTTTTCTGTTTGCAAAAGAGAGAAAACATGGCTCGAAATAGCTTTTACTAAGCTGAAACTGATCTGCAATCTAGAAAAGGAACAAATACTTGGCAATCGAAGTTGTTGTCGAAGAATAGATTACCAGATTTGCAGAGGAGAAGAAAATAGCCACACAACCTTCCAAACTCGTGCCTATACGTAGTGGTTGTAAACTAACACATAGAGCAACCATTGTGATGGTCTTATTACTACTCCCAATCATTTTCCAAGAGTGAAAAAGCTAGGGATAACAAAGAAATGGCTGAGAGCAATGATCCATGGTGGCAGCTAGTAGGGTTCCAATAAAAAACCATGAAAAGAGTGAAATGAAAATAGTTTTCCCTAATCTTCCAATGCAAGAAAATAAAATTCCTTTGCAAAATATGATAGCCATTTGGAGTCTGAGAGGATAGTTAATGAATTATCAAAAATTCTTTAATAGATTTTGAGATCCACTCTCATACCACACAGTCGCGGTCTCCTTTTGAAAAACCCGTGGTACAATGATGACAAACATTTAACTGTTACCTCTTTCTTTACTACCCAATTGCAATCTTGCTTCAGACTACCCATGGTATAGTGGTAGCTCCTTGTAAGCTGCTAGCCATTTCCACCATGTTATCGCGATCAGCTACCTAACAGCTCACGGTACAGTGGTATCAGTCCTTCTTGCCACTGATGGTTTACCCGCACTATTGCAGTCATACTTCTAACATCTCATAATGTAGCGGTTACTGTCCTACTTGTCGCTGGTGGTTTCCACTGCATTACCATTGTTACACATCTGACAGTTTGCGGTATAGCAGTAACTATCTTGCTTGCCGCTAGTTGCTTTCACCGCACTACCGCGATTACTAGCTTAACTGTCAACGGTAATGTGGTACGCTATATATCGGTTGTCACCTTGTAAGCCATGTTTATTAATCATGATGTGACCTGATAGAAATATAAGGTGCAATTCAATATAAAGTGCCAAATAATATCCAATAATAAATATCAAGGTCAAATTTCTAACTTAGAATGTCATGAAAGCTCAAGGACTTGTGTTGAGTAAAATAAACTTCTGTAAATTTCAAGAGCATGTGACTGATCAAGCCATAATTCAACAACCTGTATAAAATTGATTTATTCCAAGGACAACATAATTTAGATCATCACTTAAACATAATTGTTTAAACTAGAAATGTATCACCTGATCAATGGAGAAAATGACATGTAACTAGAATACCTCAAAAAGCACTTGTAATCTACACATGGAGTTAAACAATCAATGCCACCAAGATAATAATATCAATGAAGTAGATGTGCCAATCAAAAAATGGATCAAATGAGAAGATACCCATCAAGATGTCAGATAATCACAAATTGACATCAAGGACAAAAATAGCACAAGAGGGATTCAACAAACATACACAACCGTAATCAAGATTTAATCTTTTACAACTTTAAAGTAAAAATTGCTATCTGTGATACCTTTATTGAATATTTTTTGTAGTAATTACCTATCTAACCTTGCATACTAGCTCTAGGATCTTGCTTCAATCCATATAAATCCTTCTTCAATCTATATATCATATCTAGTTTATTTGATAACTAAAATCCTTCCAATTGTTCCATGTATACTTCTTCCAATTCTCCATTCAAGAAAAAATACTTCATATCCATTTTATATACTTTTAAATCCTTATGTGCTATAAAATTCAAAAAGATCTTGATAGCTTTCATTCTTTCCACCCGATAAAATATTTCCTCAAAGTCTATTACTTCTACTTGTGAGTAGCCTTTACACACAAGTCTTGCCTTATTTCTTACCACTTCTCCACTCTCATTCAGTTTTCTCTAAAATAGCCACTTAGCTCCAATCAAATTCTTATTTGTTGGTCATGGGACAAGTTCCCAAATATAATTCTTTTCAATCTGCATTAGTTCTTCTATAGGAGTAAGTGCACCAATCTGTGACACAATTTTGGCTCTTAAGATGCCACTTTTTTTTCTTAAATTGGGAAAATCGGATTTGTACGAGAAAATGAAGATAGTTACGCTCAAAATTTCTAGATGTAGCAAGAACAAAAGTAGAAGTGCTCTGAGTCTAGTTTCTAAGCTACTATTTTTTAAAAAAATTAATGAAGATTAAGCATCTCAAAAATGGGGGGGCCCAAAACAGGTCCTATTTTTATCAAAAAAATAGCATAGCGCTTGAGGGCTCCCCCCTTTTTGGTTAACTTTTTTGTAGAATTTCAAAAATCCCAATAGTGAGAAATTAGCTAACACCATGTAGTTTATCCTCCTTCTTTCGGATAATTTTTTTAATGAATATATAATATTTTATGAATTTTCAAAGTGGACACATCCTGAAAAGCTGAAATTTGAGCGTGCTCCCACCCAAAGTTTTTGCAAACTAATCAAAAATTGATTTTTTTTGTTTCATCATGTGTAGAATGGAGTCTAGTTCCAAAAAACGTAAATTTTTTCACGTTCTGATGAACATGTAAAAATTTATCCTAAACCTAGCACATGTTGGTTTTTGACCAAAAACGAAGGCATATACAATAGAAACCATGGATCAAAACCTTAAATAAATCAAAATGAAAAAAAAAAAGTATTTAGATAGCTGAGATAGAGGTTAACACTATCATAGTTTTTTTTATAAAATTGCATTGAAATACGTGCAAATGAGATGGGGAGCACAGTCGAAAATATGAGAAAATTTAGCAAATCTTGTTAATTAAGACGTCTAAAGCATGTCTTTTGGCGAGCACCAAATGGCCTACTTCGCACAAAACTAGATTTTCGCTTTCTTTGTCAGGGAAACTATATACATGAAATAAACATTTAAGTATAAGGACATTTACATATGGACATTTACTTTCTTATACTTTATGTTATATTTCATAAATATATAGGCAGGAGTTTTGAGAGTGGTTTCAGATTTGTAAGAGTTATAATGCAAATTCTAGTTTTTGGAAGATCTTAAAAATTTTAGACTTAGTCGAATTTCAGTAATCAGCATGTAAAATTTTAATAATCAGGAGGTCACATTTTAGTACTCAGGAGGTCAAATTTCATCTTTCTCTCTCTATCTCACTCATTTTCATCTCTTATTCTCTAGACCTCTCTCTCTCTCACTATCTCCATCCCTTTATCTAACAATATCGTCCTTGAGCTCAAGAACTATGTCTCTACATGGCCATGTCTCTCTCCTTCCCTCTCCAATATCTATCTCCCTCCCTCCTTCCCTCTCTACATTTTTGTATCTCTCATTCCTCTCCTTTAATCTATATATATCTCTCTCTACTCTCTATACCTACCTATCCCTCCGTCCCTCCCTCTCCTCTCTTTCTCTCTCTTTCCTTCCCACTCTCTCCTCCCCTCTCTACTCTCCATCTTGTCATTCTCTCTCCTTCCCTCTGTAGTTCTCTTTATCTCACTTCTCTCTCCTTCCCTCCCTCCCTCTCTCTCTCATTCCCTTTCTACTTCTCTTTATCTCACCTCTCTTTCTCTCCCTCTCTCTTCCTTTCACCCACCTTTACTCTCTACTTCTCTCTATCTAACTAATCCCTCTATGCATCTCTCTCTCTCCCCCCTCCTTATCTCTCTAATTTTAAGCTCCATCACACATCTCTATCACCTATATAACTTCTCTCTTTGCCCTTCCCTCTTTACTCTCTTTCTCTCTATCTTTTTCCTCTTTCCCTACCTATTCCTCCCTCCTCTCTCTTACCTCTCTCACCTCTCTCTCTCCATCCCTACCTCTTCCTCCCTCTCTCCTTCCATCTATTTTTCTCTTTATCTCCTCCTCCCTCTATCTACCTAGACCTCTCTCTATTTTTGTCTCACCTCTCTGTCCATCCCTACCTCTCCCTATATCTCTCCTTTCATATCTACTTCTCTCTACCTGGTTGTCCCTCTGCTACCCTGTTCTCTCTCCTCCTTGCCTCCTCTCTCTCAATATCTCCACCTTCTTTCCTCTCTAATTCTCTCTCTATCACCTCTCTCTATCTCTCTCCTCCCTCTCTACTCTTTCTATCTCTCATCTCTCCCTCCCACTCTTTCTATATCTCTTTGCCCTCTCTCTACCTATATCTCTCTCCTTCTATCTATCTCAACTATCCATCTTTACCTATCCCTCCCTCCTCTCTCTCTTCCACCAAAATTCACTCTACATCTCTCTGTCTAGCCTACCCCTATATACCTCATTTTCTCTCCCTCTCTCTTTCCCTCTCTCAATCTATCTACCTTTCTCATTATGCCTCTACCTCTCTCTCTCTCCCTCTTCCCTCTTTACTTTCTTTCTCTCTATCTCACCCCTCTCTCCTTAAATATCCCTCCCTCCCTCCTCTCTCTCTATCTCACCTATCTCTCCCTCCCTACCTCTTCTTCCCTCTCTCCTCCATTCTCTACTTCCATTTATCTCCCCTCCCTCTCCTTGCCTACCTCTCTCTCTCTCTCTCTCTCTCTCTCTCACCTCCTCTCTAGTGTATCTCCTCGATCCCTCCGTTTGATGCTCTCCTTCTTCTTGCTCCTTCTCTATCTCCTTTGCTCTCTCACCCTGCCCTCTCTCTCTCCCGTCCTACCTCTCTACTTGTCTCTACCTACCCTATCCCTCTATGCCTCATTCTCTCTCTCCTCTCTCCTTCCCTCTCTCCGTCTATCCACCTTCTTCTTCTCTCCTAGGTCTCCCTACCTTCCCCTCTCTCATACCTCTCTGCTCTGTCTCTGTCTCAGATCTCTCTGCCTACATGTATCACGTTCCTCATCTCTCTCTCTCTCTGCCTGTCCCCTCTCTCAGGTCTCTCTGTCTCTCTCCCCTCTGCCTCTATCTCTCTCCCACTCCTCTCTCTTTCTCTCTCTGTCTCAGGTCTCTCCTCCTGCAGGCTCTCCTATCTCAGTCTCTCTCTCACTCACTCCTCCTATGTCTCTCACGGCTCTGCCCATGGTCTCACCGCCTCTATCTCTCTCTTGTCCCTCTCTCACATCAGGACTCTCCCTCCTATCCCTCTCCCTCTCTTGGGTCTCTCTCTCTCCTCCATCCTATCTCTCTCCCCCTATGCCCTTAACCCTACTGAAGCCTTAAACCCTCTACCCTTTGTCTCTCTCTCCTCCCTCCCTCTCTCCCTCCCTATCTCTCTCTCAGTTCTCTCCCTCCTACCCCCTCTCCCTCTCTCAGGTCTCTTACTTGCTCACTCACTCATTCCTATCTCTCTCCCCTCTACCTTTAACCCTCTACCCTCTACCCTTAACCCTATACCCTCTATCTCTCTCTAACTCCCTTCCTCTCTCTCTCTCACTAAATCCCTCTATCTCTCCCCCGTATACCCTTAAGCCTAAAGCCTAAACCCTTAAACCCTCTACCCTCTCTCTCTCAAGTCTCTCTTTCTTAGTCACTCCCTCTATCTCTCCCTCCTCTACCCTTAACCCTTAAACCCTCTACCCTCTCTCTCTCTAAACCATCTCCCTCCTACACCCTCTCCCTCTCTCAAGTCTCTCTCTCTCACTCACTCACTCCTATGTCTCTTCCATCTACCCTTAGCCCTATACCCTTAAAACATCTACACTCTACCCTTTGTCTCTCTCCCACTCCCTCCCTCTCAAGACTCTCCCTCCTACCCCCTCTCCCTCTCTCAGGTCTCTCTCTCACTCACTCCATCTCTCTCTCCCCTCTACCTTTAACCCTTAATCCTTCTACGCTCCCTACCTCTATCTCTCTCCTACTCCCTCCATCTCTCTCTCTCTCAACCCTCTCCCTCTCTCAAGTATCTCTCTCTTAGTCACTTCCTTTGTCTCTCCCCTCTACCCTCTACCTAAAAGAGGGAGAAGGGTTAGGAGGGAGATCATTGAGAGAGAGAGAGAGGGAGGGAGTGTGAGAGAGATATAGGGAGGCATGGTTAAGGGTAGAGGGTAGAGGTTAAAAGGGTTTAAGGTTTAAGGGTTTAGGGTTTAGGCTTAAGGGTAGAGGAGAGAGATACAGAGAGTGATTGAGAAAGAGACCTAAGAGAGGGATAGGGGAGAGGGGGTAGGAGGGAGAGGGTTGAGAGAGAGAGAGAGGAATGGAGGGTGTTGGAGAGAGATAGGGGGAGGGAGGGTTAAGGGTATAGGGTAGAGGGTTTAGGGTTTAAGGGTTAAGGGTTTAGAGTTTAGGGTTAAGGGTAGAGGGTAAACAGGTTCAATGGTTTAGGTTTTAAGGGTTAAGGATAAAGGATTAAGGGTTAAGGTTAGAGGGGAGAAAAATAGAGGGAGTGAGTGAGTGAGTGAGAGAGACCTAAGAGAGGGAGAGGTGGTAGGAGAGAGAGACTTGGGAGAAAGAAAGAGGGTGGGATGGTTAAGGGTAGAGGGGATAGAGATAGAGGGAGTGACTAAGAGAGAGAGAGAGAATTGAGAGAGGGAGAGGGGTAGGATGGAGAGACTTGAGAGAGAGAGGGAGGGGAGATATATAGACTCTCCCTTATCCCCCTTTCTCTCTCTTAGGTCTCTCAGTCACTTACTCACTCCCTCTATCTCTCTCCCCTCTACCCTTAACCCTAAA
>CM021105.1:17433982-17490322 GCA_007115665.2 Sequoiadendron giganteum
CTCTACCTACATATATATCATTCCCTCATCTCTCTCTCTCTCTCTCTCCTACCCTCTCTCCCTCTCTCAAGTCTCTCTTGCTCTCTCCCCTCTACCCTTAACCCTTAAAACCCTCTACCCTCTATCTCTCTCCCACTCCCTCTCTCTTTATCTCTCTCTATCTCACATCTCTCCCTCCTACCCGTTCTCCCTATCTCAAGTCTCTCTCTCACTCACTCCTATATCTCTCTGCTCTACCCTTAGCCCTCTACCCTCTATCTCTCTCTCTCAAGACTCTCCCTCCTATGTCCTCTCCCTCTCTTAGTCCTCTCCCTCTCTTAGGTCTCTCTCTCTCTCACTCACTCCATCTATCTCTCTCCCCTCCACCCTTAAAACCTAAACCATTAAACCCTTTTACCGTCTACCCTTAACCCTAAACCCTAAACCCCTAACCCTAAACCCTTAACCCTTAAACCCTATACCCTTAAACCTCCCTCCCTCTATTCTCTCTCTCTAGTTCAAAAAATTCATTAAAAAGCCCTAAGGTTTTCTCGTTTAAATTTAATATTTTCCATCAAAATATTAAATTTTTATTCATTTATACCCTATACTTTCTTTTACTATCGTTCAAAAAGGCTAAAAGATGACTTATATCCTATATCGCTGTCCTAAACCATTTAAATTTTTCTCCCTACCGCTTTACCGCAGATATCCTTCAAAAAGTTCACAGTTGTGCGGTAGAGGGTCAACTTGGCGGTCATCAAACAACCACCGCTATACCGTGCGCAGTAAAATCTATACTCACAATAACGGGGTAAACTTTGTATGCCACTACGAAGTCCTTTTTATTTCTACCACCTTATTGTGGTCAAACTTATGTCTCCCTATGGTAACACGGTACCTTGACCTTGACTGCTTTGGTGTCGTTTATCACCTTACCGCGCTACCGTGGTTACCATTTTCATAGGTTCTAGTATAGCAGTAATCGCTTACCGACCGCTACATTGCCACTACCAGCCCACTAACCATTCATCATCTCCGCTTCCACCGCAATCACCGCGGTCACCGGCTTGACCACCAGCGGTACCACAGTGGCTCTGCACTGACTTTTGCCTCATTGATGACTCACCATCACTGCACCACCATGGTTTATGTTTAGACCGCGCGCGATGGCATAATAAATTTTTTGTAGTTGATCGTTAGCTCCTACCCTCACCATCAATGGTTTCTTCCTTGTTTACCGTGTTACCGTGGGTATAGATTTTATTGCATGCGGTATAGTGGTGGTTGTTTGATGACCACCAGGCTGACCCTCTACCATACAACCGTGGGTTGTTTGAAGGCTATCCATGGTAAAGCGGTAGGGAGAAAAATATAAAGGGTTTAGGGTAGTGGTATAGGATATAAGTCATCTTTTAGCCTTTTCGAACGGCACTAAAGGAAAGTATAGGGTATAAATGAATAAAAAATTAATATTTTGATGGAAAATATTAAATTTAAATGGGAAAACCTTAGGGTTTTTTAATAATTTTTTTGAACTAGAGAGAGAGATAGATGGAGGGAGGGTTTAGGGTTTAAGGGTTAAGAGTTTAGGGTTTAGGGTTAAGGGTAGAGGGTAAAAGGATTTAATGGTTTAGGTTTTAAGGGTTAAGGATAAAGGATTAAGGGTTAAGGGTAGAGAGGAGAGAGATAGATGGAGTGAGAGAGAGAGAGAGAGACCTAAGAGAGGGAGAGGGGATAGGAGGGAGAGACTTGAGATAGAGAGGAGGCGAGCAGGAGAGAGATAGAGGGTAGAGGGCTAAGGGTAGAGCAGAGAGATATAGGAGTGAGTGAGTGAATGAGTGAGTGAGTGAGTGAGAGAGAGACTTTAGATAGGGAGAGCGGGTAAGAGGGAGAGATGTGAGATAGAGAGAGAGAAAGAGAGAGAGAGGGAGTGGGAGAGAGATAAAGGGTAGAGGGTTTATGGTAGAGGGTATAGGGTTTTAAGGGTTAACGGTAGAGGGGAGAGAGCTAGAGAGAGGTGATAGAGATAAGTAGAGGCTTAGTGAGGAAGGTAGGTAGATTGAGAGAGGGAAAGAGAGAGGGAGAGAAAAAGAGGTATATAGGGGTAGGCTAGATAGAGAGATGTAGAGTAAATTTTTGTGGAAGAGAGAGAGGAGGGAGGGATAGGTAAAGATGGATAGTTGAGATAGATAGAAGGAGAGAGATATAGGTAGAGAGAAGGTAAAGAGAGAGAAAGAGGGGGAGGGAGAGAGGAGATATAGAAAGAGGGGGAGGGAGGGAGAGATAGAGAGAGTAGAGAGGGAGGAGAGAGATAGAGAGAGGTGATAGAGAGAGAATTAGAGAGGGAAAGAAGGTGGAGATATTGAGAGAGAGGAGGCAAGGAGGGAGAGAGAAATAGGTATAGAGGGACAACTAGGTAGAGAGAAGTAGATATGAAAGGAGAGATATAGGGAGAGGTAGGGATGGAGAGAGAGGTGAGAAAAAAATAGAGAGAGGTCTAGGTGGAGAGATATGTGATGGAGCTGAAAAGTAGAGAGATAAGGAGGAACGTGGAGAGATTGAGAGGGAAGGAGGGGGGAGAGAGAAAGATGTATAGAGAGATAGGTTAGATAGCAAGAAGTAGAGAGAAAAGGTGGGTGAAAGGAAGAGAGAGGGGGAGAAAGAGAGGTGAGATAGAGAGAAGTATAAAGGGAAGGAGAGAGAGGGGGATATAGACAAAATTAGAGAGGGAGGGAGGGAAGGAGAGAAAATTGAGATAGAGAGAACTAGAGTGGGAATATTAGGTCTCTCACTCACTCACTCACTCCCTCTATCTCTCTCTCCCCCTCTATCTCTCTCCACTATACCCTTAACCTAAACCATTAACCCTTAACCCTTAAACCCTAAACCCTTAAAAACTCTACCCTCTACCCTCTATCTCTCTCAAACACCCTTCCACACTCTCTCTCTCAAGTCTCTCCCTCCTACCCCCTCTCCCTCTCTCAAGTCTCTCTGCCTCTCTCTCTCTCAATTCTCTCCCACCTACCCCCTCTCCCTCTCTCAAGTCTCTAATGTCTCTCCTTCCCACCCTATCTCCCTCTCTCTCTCTCTCAAGTATCTTTGTCCTACCCCATCTTCCTCTCTCTCTTTGTCAAGTCTCTCCCTCCTATACCCTCTCCCTCTCACAATGACTTCCTCCCTCTCTCACTCTCTCTCCCTCTCCCTATGCCTCTCTCTCAAGCATGTCCCTCTCACCACCTCTCCCTCTCTCTCTCAAGTACAGGGTTTAGGGATTAAGGGTTAAGGGTTGAGGGTTGAGGGATTAAGAGGGTATGGGGGTTGAGGGATTAAGAGGGTATAGGGGTTGAGGTATTACGGTTTAAGGGTTGAGGTATTAAGAGGGTATGGGGGTTGATGGATTAGGGTTTAAGGGTTAAGGGTTGAGGATTGAGGGATTAAGAGCGTATAGGGGTTGAGGGATTAGGTTTTAAGGATTGAGGTTTGAGGGTTGAGGGATTAAGAGGGTATAATGGTTGAGGGATTAGGGCTTAAGGGTTGAGGTTTGATGGAATAAGAGGGTATAGGGGTTGAGGGATCTGGGTTAAAGGGTTGAGGGTTGAGGGTTGAGGGATTAAGAGGGTATAGGGGTTGAGGGTTGAGGGTTGAGGGATTAAGAGGGTATAGGGGTTGAGTGATTAGGGTTTAAGGGTTAATGGTTGAGGGATTAGGGTTTAAGGGTTAAGGGTTGATGGTCAAAAGAATCCATCAGACATTGGGGTTTGAGGAATTGGCTTACCACTCACTGTAAAGTGGTAAGAGGGAAAAAGAAATGTGAAACCTCAAGTTCAAAAAATGGTCATCAAGGGTCGAGAAGAACAATTGCCAATTCATGGAGAAAGGAGGAAGGGGTAAAGGGGAATCCCAATCCCCGATGCTTGAAGGGGTGACACTTAGCCACCTTTCAAAGAGAATTCGGGGATTGGGGGTTCGAAGGATCAACTACTTCTTAACTTTACAAAGGTTAGAAGTTAGAGGTAAGGGAAAATCTTGATCCCTAGAACATCAACACTTAGTTGATTTTCAGAAGGAAGGAAGATAAATTGGTAGAGGGTAAAGGTCAATCCTGATTGGTGAAACCCAAAAATTCAAGGAAAGATAGAAATAAGGGGAAAAGAAGAAGGGGATTGAGAGTGATGGAGAAGGGATCCAGGGAAGAAGCAAAGCTAAAATGTAGGAAAAATGTAAGTGATGCTTTTGAATGGAGGTAATCACCTAATTTCCCTCTTTCATTACCAAAAAGAGATCCCTTAGGATAAGACTGACTTTCAACCCTTAGGTGAGTCAGTTTTGATGGAGATCTTGTTGTTTTCCTTATGACCAAGGATGAGGTAAATCATACTGAAATGAGCTTTTGGGAGATGAATTAGAAATACCAAATGAATGTAATTATGCAATGTAACACATGAAACATCAATTTAAAACCTTAATATGATAGAATCCATAAACTTCCAGCAAATCTAAGAAGGTTATGATTTTATGCTTATGTCACAAAAAACAATTGTTGAGCATCCTCCTAGGACAGATTCACCCTAGGGAAAATGGGTCTTACTATAGGGGTTCAAAATATACTTTTACAATCCTTTGCTCCTAGGACTGCACTCCTAATTCCTCTAGATTTCATAGTCAATAAGTGAAAATTAAATTTTGAATTTATTTTATGTGGCTTGACGAAAATGTTGAAAACTTTGACAACTTTACAAAATTGTACTTTTGATGGATCTTCAACCTAAGATCTGCAACACACACAAGAGGGAGAATTGTTTCTTTTTTGTGAATGGGAGTTTACCTTTTTCAAACCCTATTATGATAATTAAACCTCAAAATGGAATGAAACGTGAATGAAAGGAATGATGAATGAGCACTTGCTTGTTGCAACTCACCAAACCCTTTAAGGATTAAAATCTAATACATCTCTCCAAGGTCGAGATCTTGCATGAAGTGGCTTAATTGGATGTTGATCTTGATGCTTGGATCTTGAATTGAATGCTTGATACCTACATCACAATGTTAGTTCCAAAAACATGCATGAATGAAGATAACTTTGACATGATGTTTAAGGTCTTGAATGCTACAAAAAATGAATGAAAAATCTTCTCTTGAACACCTTTGACAATAATCTTAGTTCTTATGAAGTTTGGATAATCTTTCTTAGCTTTCTCTAGGATTTGCATTGTTAAAAAGACCTTGTATTTAAAATGGTGAAAAGTAGGTGGGGAAAGTGAAAATGGGGTTTGATGGACCTATTTCTCACTATTTCATTAGGAAATGAGATACACACAAAGAATTGACTTACAACCCTTAGGTGAGTAAACTCAATGAGGGAATCTTCATATTTCCTTATGATTGAAGGACGATGGTCAGGGTTTCTAGGAAATTTTTGGAGAAAGATTAAAAATAGAAAATCAACCTAATTATACCAAATTAAAATTGAAATTGTAATATTAAACTCAAAATAAGAAAAAACATAAATTAAATTACATATTTGAGAAGGGTAAAAATGTGTTACCAGTCACCAAAAGTGAGTTTTTAGAGGTTGACTAGAACTAAATTCCCCAAGGGCGAATGGGTCCACTGTCATGGTTTTTCTACAACTTTCAGGAAACTCTAACATAGATCTAAAGCTTTCAACTTTTTCATGTGGTAGTGTTGAAATGTTGGAAATAATTCATGTAGGTGAGTTTTCAAGAGATGAAAACAATCATGACAACTTTTGCAACTTTTACAACTTCTTCAAATTTTCTCTTCAAGAGATCTTCAAGCTTTATTCCACCTAGATCACTCAACAAACCCTTGGATAAGTCCTCGAATGAAATTTTGCAACTTGCATGAAATGGCTTCAATAGATGAGGATCTTGAACTTTGAATCTTGCTTGATGTTATCATGAAACCTACATCTCAATGTTAGCTCCAAAAACATGCATGATGCATGAAGACTTTGACGTGACAATTGGATCTTGATTGTTGCAATCAAACTTTGATAAATCTACTCTTGAATTCATTTACAATTTTTCTCACTTAAAATTGCTAGGTTGATTAGATACATTTTCCCTCACTACATTTAGCCCCCAATTTAGTGAGAGGATGACCTTAAATCAAAATCACACTCAAGTAGAAATTAAAAACATATGTATGCAACAATGATAAGATAATCAATCATACAATGCGAAAGACATAAAGAAAAGGTAAAAAAAAGAGGGTGGATTAAGTCTCAACTATCCTACACCATGTGGAACAAACTTAAACTATCTAGCGTGATGTGGAACATGTCTCGAATATTTTTCAAAGAACGTTCACAAGTGTAACTCGCTATCCACTATGACAACAACATGCACACTCACATGGGCTAATGGAACTCCATCTATCCACTAGGTGAGCCCCCAAGGGTGGAAAATGAGAGAATCTTATTAGGCTCCCATACCATACCAAACCTATACCTTTGATAAATTTACTAAGGCACGAGAAAACATGAACTTTAATCTTCATAATGCCTAACAAGCTATGGTATGCTAAGCACCTATGAAGAAAATGCAAGGCTCCACAAGAAAAAAAAGTGTGTTATGCTTGGTGGCCATAAAAAGGGTTCAAACTTCACAAGGTTAGCAAGTTGCATTATGCTAAACACTTATGAAAAAAATGAAAATAGACATGTTCAAAGGGATATTTCTTAGTTTATGTAATTTATCCTCTTAGACAACAACATGCATAATGTCTCCAAGAGAGGACAAGTCTAGGATAAAATATTCACAACTTAGGGAATGCAATGTGTAGCATCACCACTAAGAGGAAATTTGTATGCCAAGAAAGGTCACACTCTTGGGGGATATCAAACCCAATGACACGACCAAGAAAAATAAGAATCACAAGAAGTAAGAATATATCACAACAAAACATAAGAAATTTAAAAAAAAAATCAAAAATAACAATGCCAATGTATGCCCCCACTTTAAAGAAATTGGTAACACCATGTTGTGAGAAATTAATTTAAAGTAGAAAATGATTAATGCTAACAATAAAGAAGACATCACAGATTAATTGGAAATCCCTATACTAAGTCATATGTTTCCAAATGAAGTTACATCATGAAAAAGGGAGTAATTTCCCCCAAAATGAAATCCAAAACAAATAAGGGATCTATAGATTTGAAGAAAGTATGTGTTTGCTACAATGCAGTTATAGAGCTGAGAAACGTCATCATTCCTCAAATACTTGTAGAAATATAAAAATGACACATAGAGAGTGAAAACAAAGAACAATATTTTGGGTCAACATGGAAGACACCTCAATTTCTCAACACCTTGTGTCATCCCCAAAAGGGAAAAACAAAACAAATAAAATATTAAGGTTTATGACATATAGAAGAATGTAGATAAAAATAGAGGAATCAACATGAAGAGGCATCAAAAAAAAAAAATATGAGGGATCACATTACACACATGCAATCCATAGAGAACATGAAAATGAAAAAAAAAGAGAAAGAGTAGTAAGGAAAATGTGATTCAACTTATAAAAATTCATTTAGATCCCAATCTTGTTTAGTATATGTGGAAGGTGCACAACTAGACAAAGGGACAACATCAAGTGCCAAACTGGGACAAGAACCAAGGTCAACATTCTATTCAGGAGGATCATCATTTAAGCTCATGGAAGAGGAAATCAAATAATTTAATGCTTTATGCACTTCCTCATCAATCTTATCAGTTTCATTATAATCATCCAAGTTAATCACAATAGCAGGTCTAATGATAATATCCATAGAAGGTTGTTTTTTATTATTTTATGGTGAAGGTGAAGAGGCACCGTGCATTGTTTTCAAGACAAGTTTGGATTTTGATTTTCTTCTTTTTCTTCCAACAAACGAGCAATAGCATGACGTTTATGCCTAGGCTCTCTAGCATTTTGGTTCCTCTCCATTTAATTTTCAAGTTGTGATTGTGTAGGGGCGGTTTTATCAACCATAGGATTATTTTATTCCCTTAAGGGAGGAATGAAATTAGCCATCAAAGGTTTTTCAACCTACAGTGTAGGGAAAATTATCCCTTTTTCACACTTAATTTGGGAAATAATATTAAATAAAAGGATAAAATTAAGCCTTAATTTAGTGTTGTAATATATATTTTACATATTCACATTAATTTTAGGGCCCTATAATTAAAGTGGACTTAATTGTGCCTTATTTTTGGTGTTGTGAGGTGCATGTTTACAATTTCACACTAATCTATGACTTTATTAATTAATTGAGGTTAGTTTTCCTTAATTGGCCCCTTTAATTGAAATCCAAGCCTAAGAAATTATGATTTTTGAAGCATAAAACCCAACATTCATAAATTCCATAACATAATACTTAATATTGGAGAATGTGTGACCTAGGTAAGTGACCTAGGACCCATTCACCTAAGGGGGAATGGGTCCTCACTTAGACCTAGGACCTAAATTTCAATATGTTTTCTATGGTATTTCAATGATTTCAAATCCATATTCACATGTTGGCTTGTGTTATTTGAATTTTGAGAATTAATGTTAACACATGTATATATAAGAGATCATTTTGCTATGTTTCACCTAGAAAATTCAAGTTATCCTAAGAGCACTTTCACAAGAGCTTTATTGGAGAAATTCAAGAGGATTTTCAAGGAATTAAAGAGCAGATTTGTAGAGGTTATTGCAGCAATCAAGATCCCATTATCATGTCAAATTATTCTTACATCATGCATGTTATTTGAGCTAATATGTTGATGTAGTGTTCAAGATACATTCAAGCATTCAAATGCATTGTCTCAAATCAAGTTTCATGATCAAGATCCACATCCATTGAAGCCATTTCATGCAAGTTTTAAATCTATATTCCAAGGTTCAAACAAGGATTTGGTGAGTTGTTACATTGCAGTTTTTTCATTCATCATTCCTTCATTATATTTTATTTCATTACAAGGTTTAATTACCAAAATGGGGTTTGACCAAGGCGAACCCCCATTCACCTAAGAAACAATATTTTTCTCTCTTAATGTGTGATTGCATATTTTAGGTGGAAGATCTCTTGGAGAGAAAATTCACAAAGTTGTCAAAGTTATGAAAGTTGTCACCATTCTTGCAATTTCATGGAAATTGACCTACAAGATTTATTTTTTGCTTTCTGACTATGAGATTCAAGAATTTGGGAGTGCAGCACTAATGGAATAAAACCTTGAAACTAAATTTCAAGAGCCCTAGCTAGGACCCATTCACCATAGGGTGAATCGGTCCTCAGTTGGTTGTGGAAAAGAACTTTTGTGAGAGGTACACAAAATTCACCCCTTCCATATTCTCTAGAAAGTCTTTAGGCTCCGTCAGTATTATGCTTATCTTCTAAATCCACTTTATAACTTTCAATTTGGAGTTAATTTTGTATTTTTGATGTTTCTCCCCAAATTGTTGTTTAATCAAGACCCTTGTCCTTGTGTAAAAGGGAAATTTGTAGATTCACACTCTGACTTGACTCACCTTGAGGTTGTTAATAATTTTATTGTTTAGATCTCATTTCCTAATGAAATTAGAGAAGTAGGACCCCTTTTCCCTCTTTGGATCCACTTTTCCATTTTGGGAGATTCCCCTATCTTATTTTTCTGTGTTTCACAACCACTTTCTCTTTATCTTTGTAAACTTGTTTGAATTTAAGAGGCACAATGGGACTTATTTTGTTATCTCATGCTCTCTTATATGAAATAGATGAAGCACTTGTCATAGGCTAGTCTTGGTTACTTGGAAGAGCTTTTGGTTCAATCATGGGTTGAGGCATATTGGTAAGGGATAACTTTGCTATATATTTTTCGTTAAACTTTTGGTAGGATTTGAAAAATAAGTCTTCATGGGGTCTAATAGGCTCTATAGGCTCGAGCCAAAGGAAATCCAATGATAAATTACCATAGGAAGACACAAGATTAAATCCACTATGATGCATAATAAATATTTCATTACCAACTAGAAAATTTAAACATTTATGCACAATCGATGGGATGGCATTTATGGAGCGAAGCCATGGGTAGCCTAACTTCACACAAAATTGGTCCAAAGTTAGGATGATAGTGAACGAGACATTCAATTGTTTTAGTCCAACTTTTAAAGGGAGATTTATTGAACCTATTGTAGGGCAAGAAAAACCATTATGTGTTTTGATCCATTCTTTTTGGTTTTTCATAAGTATCTTGATAAATATCACGCACAAGTAGGAATTCTTCAATGATCATGTTCTCTACATAGACATGATCAATTGAAATCCCATTGGTAGGTGTTGTTATAAATAAAGTCGTGTACCTAGTTCAATCATAATGAGGCTACTTATTTACATGTTAAGTTTACTGAGGTTCTAGGAAGGAATCTTTCTAGAAGGTGTTAGTTGTCATTAGTTGTTATCGTATCCTTTAACTTGTAACACATGTGAACCTAGGTAAGTGTGATTAGTTGTCTCATGTCATATAATTAAGACACGTGGCATAATCCTATGACATCTTGTATCTCATCATAGCTATATAACCAAGGGGTTTTTACTATCACAACATATCATTGAATCATATTGATAAGAATATATTTTATTATTTTCATATTCATGTCTCTCTGTTGTAATTTCCATTTGGTCTCAAGATCTTGGCAGCCATAGCCAATTCTAACATGGTATCAGAGCAGGTTGGGTGTCATTGGAGAGTCTTTTTCTGAAGAGAGTTGGTAAATATTGAAAAGTTGAGTATGATTTTCTCTTGCATTGTATGATAATCTAGAGAATTAAAAAAATTGATAGAAATATCAGATTTGAGGGGTTTAATTTTTGGCTCCTTATTGCAGGTTCAAATAGAAACTTGCTAGTGCAAATCTGACTTCACCATTATGTCTAAAATGTTCGAGAAAGTCAAATTTTCCTTTTTTTTGTCCAAATCGAACATACGAGACCAAATATATGAGGGTTTGAAGCTAAAGAGTAGTTCCCAGATCTAGAAGCTGGCTGCAATTTTGGAGCATTTTAGTTCAAATCCGTCCCTTCCATCATGTCTAGAAGGGCCAAAAACCCTAAGATCGACTATCAATTCGTCCAAATCGGAGCAGTTGTCTGGTAAGGAAAAAAATAATTTTACCCAAGGAGTCGTATGGCCCCCAAGTTGTCATAAGTACAACGATACGATTTTTTTTTTAAATCATTTAATCCGTCAAAAAAAAACAAATTGTTTTAGAAAAAAACAAATTTGATTTTTCTAAAAATCTGCTTAAAAATTCATTGTAAAATTTTATTTTAAAAGTAAAAAAAAAGTAGTTTGTACAAGTTTGCAGACTTGTACAATCCACAGATTGTACTGGTACTACTTGTACCTATGGGCCCTGCACACTTTTTAGTGGCAGTTGTCATGTCAAACTGGCAACACTTTCAAATTTGACACTCAATAAGAAAATCTAGCATCAAATAAATCTAGCCACCTTCAAAATTCCTAGCGAGGATTTTAAAAAGCATTAGTCATATTCAAAAACTAGGCAAATAGTTAGAAAACCTAATAGTGATTTTCATCAATGGAAGATAGAATATTCGATGGCATATAAGATTAATTTTGAAGATTCTATCAAGTTTCACGTCGGTTGATGATGTTTAAGCAAACTCCAAACTCAAGCCATAGTACAATGAATATTATGCGGGCAAAAAACCATATTATTTTTTTATGGCAGGGCAACTGTCAAATTTAATTGTTGCATTTGTTGATGTCAAGACACATCAGTGTAATGTCATCGGTTCATAAGGATTTTTTGACCTGCTCTTCATTGAGCTTCTTGATTTTGCAAGCGAACTTTGAAGCTTCATAACTCGAGCATATGACCTCCTTTTTTGGTGCAATTTTTTTTATTTGAGCTAATTTTTCACACTCTTAGTAGTGGTGCAATCAAATTTTGATTTTGATGTCTATTTTTCTAAAAATTTGAAGATTCTCATAGGTGTTTCTACTTCATCTTCATTTTGGGAACTTCAAGAGCTCATACCTTGCTCCTACGGTAACATTTTTGGTGCAATTTTTTTGAAAGTGCATGATTTTCTGTGTAATTTTCATTGGTGTGATCAAATTGATCTCATTTATACCAAAAATTTTACATGGTTTTGTCACCAATTTTTCCATTTGCATGTACCAAGATCAGAGTCCATTTCTCTATTTTTGGCAAGTGGCAGCTATAAACACACTACTCATAAAGTTCCAAGCTCATATATTACTGGGGGGTTCTTTGTTTGAGTGAACTTTTGGAGGATTCTTCTTGTGATTGTGGTTGTATTCCTCTTGTTTTTCATTCTTGTTTCATTATGGAGCCATCTACAATTCCACTTCTAACACCTTACAACTATCCTAAATGGAAATCTGAAATGAACAAATTGCTAAGAGTAAAAAGATATTATAGGATAGTTCATGGGCTTGATGGTGAACCAAAATATGATGAGCTCAAATGAATAAGTAGTTGAATAGTTGCGAAGAAGCCATTAGCTATTTATGCTTGTATGTCTCTCTGAGTTTTATTTTCACATTGAGAACTTGGATACACGTATGGCTATGTGGACTACATTGTCAAACTTATTTGGGAAAATAGATGAAATTCAAGGACATTTGTTGGAGAATGAATTAATCAATCTCAATCCATGTAATTTTGACAACATACAGGACTTCATCACCAAATTCTAGTCACTAAGAATACAATTGAAGGATTGTAAAATTGAGAAAAAAAATACACAATTGATCTTAAGTGTTCTTTCAAAGCTAGAACCTGAATATTCAGTGTTTATGTCTACTTTTTTTGCTACAAATAATGCCTTTGGGAGTGAGTTTAAGATGCCTTCATTTGAAGATTTTTTTATGCAACTCACTAGGGAGAAAGATAATATTATTCAAATGGGTACTATGAATTCTTCAAAATCACATGCCTTGATTGCAAAGGATGGGAAGTTTTCAATTTGTAAAGAAAATAAAAAGAACAAGCCTAAGGAGAACACATAATCCACATCTAATTCCACATAAGAACATAAAGATTCATCTTCAAAAGAGGAAAAATTTAAGGAGAGGCATACTTGTGCATATTGTAAGAAGGATGGACATGAATAACATTAGTGTTATAAGATGGATATTTCTTGATGGTGTTTTTATGCACTTCTCAACACAAGCAATGTGCAAATGCATTACCTCTCTTGAAAGACAATCTTCCACAATCAAATTTAAAAACACTATCCCAAGGTCTCTCAGATGTCAGGTCATGATAGTGCTTGGGATATATCAGTTAATTTATGATGTGATTTTTTGGAATCACAAGGTAGTCTTATGTGGATAAAGTTGGATGAGAACTGGGTCTCATGAATAGAGTTCTTCAGGTGGGAAATTGTTGCACTATTGCTACAGGTTCAAATAGTGGTCTTGAACTCCATTTTATTGTCGAATTGGGCTTTACAATGTGCAATGAACCTTAGCATAGGTTATTTCTTTAAAAAAAATGAAAAAGGGCAAGGGAGAGAAAGAGTTCTTGGACCTACAACTACCGATGAACAGTGATAATGGAGGTTTCTGTTGTGGACAGATTCATTAAAATAGAATTTCACTTAATCAAAAATATCACAATTCCATGTGAAATCTATGCTATCTTCTAAGGACTGCAAATATTACATCATTCATTCGCCATATAAATGTGAATAAAGATAAATTTTAAAATAAAGTTATAAAATCAGAGTCCAGACTAACTTTGTACAGTCATCTACAAGCACCAAATGACCAAAAGTATGGACAAGGAAAGCATACACACAGTAGGAATCTTCAAAACCAAAGACAACATTACTAAATCTACCAAGGATAGCTAAACTAAAACTAAAACAACAAAGTAAAACAAACTAGAATTTTAACTTAAATAGAGAAGAATTATGAAACATGGGGAGAAACCCATAAATGCACCAAATTCAATGTATTTCTATTGCAATTTTGTAGCATGCCTTTACAACAACTCAAATCTCTTTAAATAAGAGGAGGAGATCCCTATTTATAGCTTTCAAAAAGAAAAATGAGAGGCCAAGATTTAATTCTATTGTGTGGTCAAGATTCACTTTACAACAGGGTTTCACCTACCCCCAACTACTTTACGATTAAAAAAACAACATTTGTGTTTTTTCCTGTTTTGTCTTCTAGTGGTAACACTATAGCATTTTCGCCTTTTTGCTGATTGCTCTTTGTTGTTGCTATTCTTTTAGGGATTCTTCATTAACAAAAGAGTTTCCTTCTTACTTCTTCAAAGCTACATACTCAATGAATTTCATAACTATCGACCGGAACTTTTCGACCTCGACGATGTCACACCTCAGCACCCGGTAGCTCCATTCCTTGGAATTGTTGACAAGCTTGTCCCAGTCTTCATCATACTTGGTAGCATGGTCCTTGAAAATCTCAGACTAGGAGAAAGCTCAGGCAGAAAATCTCATAAAATTTGCGGTAACTTCGACTGACATCCCATCTTCCATTCTATTTCAGAAGTGAGGCTTTATGCTTTCTGGATTGATCTTGATAACAGGCATCTCATACCTTTTCATCAACTTGAGGTATCTAACACAATATCCTCTGGCGTCCTTGGCCCATTCAATATCTAGAGTTACTCATTCTAGGATTTGTTCCATCCTTCCCTTTCATTGATCGAAGTCCCGCTTCCACACATCCAGCAACCAAAGGTCATCATCCTTGAAGGCAAGGTCCTTTTCCCAAACCTCACTTGGCAGTGCGAGGATAGCCTCGATTTTCAGGTAAGCAACCTTATACTTCTTTAGGAACTCTTCACAGATTCACCTTGTGCTATCAAGAGATGTTTGCACCTCTAGAAACTTGTTTCTTGTCCGGATAGCCAAATTAATGCTCTTATTCCCAATGTCCAAGACTTGACGGAACCAATTTTTCATAGTCTTATCCAAGTTCCTCCTTCTTTCCAGCTTGTTGATCTATTCCTGGGATAGCAACTACGGTGGGGTTGATGATGTGGTACGTTTTTCATCCAGAGATGACCATTATTAAATGTAGGTCGTCAGATCAGCTACCTATGCCTTGAACTCTTCCTTTGAAACCTTATCATGTTGGATAAGGTGCACCACTATGGCGACTGATTCCTGGAGGTGGTCAACCTTTTGTTCCCTAGTGGCCACACCCAAGTCAATGGTGGAGATGTTGTAGCTTAATCCTTGTTCTCCCACCACTAGCGTAGCTATTTGCACAACCCTGGATCTGGAGGCGTTCATCATTATCTTTGATCTGATTCTAGGCTTCTTCTCTTTCTTGCTACCTATCTGAGCTCTACCCTATATTGCCTCCAGTCTTGCTTTCAGGTTCTTCTGAGCAGGATTCGTCTTCTCAAGTTGTCTCTCTAGCCAATTGGGCATTGGGGGCCCTTCCTTGGGTGATTTATGTCGATCATCGCTATCTTCCACCCTAAGTGAACGCCTTTGTCATTAAGATCCTCCTGCTCAATTCTTATATCTTCCTTCTCCTCGTTAGAATATTGCACGAGCGTTATACATTTAATAGGATATTTGGTGGGTAGGTGCTTATTAGGGTGGTCCTCCATTTCAACATCCTTCTCTTCTTCATCTGAGTCATGCCCATGCTCTTCTAGCTCATCTTCTTGTTTCTCTTCATGGAAGGATTTCTCTTCATCATGATCGAGTGTTTGATCATGTCTTTCAGTAGGGGACTCACTACCCTCAGTCTCTAGAGAAGCAACCTTTTCTTTAGCCATAGGTTGTCCTTCAGCCTCTTTGTCTTCTATCTCTTTCGGTTGCTTGGCCCATTCGACATCAAGCTCTAGATCAGTTGTTTCTTGGATTATGTCTATTCCTACACCCTTGTTGTCTTCGCTAGAAGATTCATAAGCCACCTCATCAATCATTTGATGTTCATATATTGGGTGCTCATGATACTCAAATTCCTCATCTTTCAGTCTCTTCATTGCCTCCAGTTGTTTTCATTCTAGCTCGTCAGATATTTGCATTGTGTCCTCCATTCTAGGTGGCTCTGTAGGAGGAGGGAGAGTCGGGGTGTTAATCATTGCCTAGGCGATTGCAGCTTACACTATTGGATTTGCAAGCATTCCCGAAAGTTCAGATGGTACCTTTTTCATATACTTGACAAAGGACTCCAGGAGAGCTAAGGTAGGCATTATAGCAGTAGAGGTAGAGGCTTGGAGGGAAGGAGACATGGATGATGATGAGATTGGTGAGATAGTAGCAGAGGATGAATCGACTGATATGACCTACGTGATTGGAGAAATGGAAGTGAGGTGGACAACAATGTCCACAACGGGCGGAGAAGAAGTAACTATTGCATGTGAAATGGGTGGGATGGCAGCAATAGGAGCAGTGGTTGCAGCAGCAGATGAGATAGGTGGGGATTCTGGTGGGTCAGCCTCTACCTCTGTTCCCTCATGGAGTGGATCTTCAGGTATTGCCGACATCTCAGTAATGTTGCATGTTCTTCTATGTTTCTTAGGAGGCTCACTTTTTGAGGCCTATTTGGCATACACCTTTGGGTTAGGTTGTTGCTCGTCAACCTCTTTCCTCTTCTTAGACTAGACAGACGAGGGAGACTTGGTTTTTTCTCTAGTTGTAGTAGCAGCTGCCCCTCCACTAGAACTATTGGGTTCACTTTTGAACCCCTTGAATGTCAAGGCGACTCCTTGTTTCTTCAAACGAGCGAGCTACCCATTGATTCATTCCTTTTTTCGATCCTCAATGGGCTTGGTAAGAATTTTGAGGTCATCAACCTCTTGCTCATTCCAATCAATTGAAGGCAATGGAAACTTTTCTATAGCACTGTATCTTGGGTTGATCACTTTTCTCTCCTCTTCTTCGAGCTGATCTGGAACCGGACATAGGTTCATCCTCCTTATGAAGTAGGCAGACTTATGCATATAATTTCATACCCACACTTCAAGGTCATCTTCGTAATTAGCGCATAAATCCTCGCTATGGTGGAGGTGGGCATACTCCGGTCCAAGTGACCTCCTGTTGAGGCCATATGGGTCCATCCGTGGTCGGGCTATATGTGGCCAAAAGTGGTACTAAACCAGTTCTTTCTCTAAATTTCCCATGCATTGGGAGGTATGAAGCTCATACATTCCCTGGCCAAGTACAAGGGGATAGGGGGGTCCTGCCAAATGTTTGCTGCTTAGTATGTTGTGTATGTGTTGCAACTACCAAGATAATTCTAACAGTATAATCTGGTCATTAGGATACGGGGGCATCTTGTTCAGCCTTTCAGAGAAACCTTGGGTGTGAAAGTAGGTGAACTTGGGAAACAAGATGAACAGGAAGGAGTATTGCTTGAGAAGGGCCCTCACACTATGAGAGACTCTTCTCTTAAAATCACCTTCAAGCATCTAGATGCTGTATGCAATAAAAACGTTGTTAACCCTACAATAGTCCCTCTTGAAATTCTCGTACTGCAGCTGAGGGTACTTGTCATACGGTTTCAACTCTCTCCCTGGTGCCTCACTAGGCATCACAGACAATCCATCGTAGTACCACCAGTCAACAAGTGAATACACTAGGTAGGATGTCATATAGAACATGGACGTCTTCTTCACACTTGCAAACTGCCCATGGAAGCAATTGTTGATTATCTCCCCCCAATAGAATGCAATGTCATCCCCATAAATAATTTTTTCAATGAAGTATAGAATCCACCCCTGGAAGAAGGTAGTCGTAGGAAGGCCCATTACTCTGCTCAGTAGGGTAACCAGATCGTGATAGTCTTTAAAGAAGTTGTTGTGGTAGAGCTATTGAGGAACTTTGGTGGCACTACCCCATCTTTCCTTCAACCAATACTGGTTGATTATCTTTTTGCACCTCAATGGATCCCTATCCAATAACGCTTTGTACTCCTAAATATTTGGGGTCTCCATGCTCTCAAAGACAGGTATATGAAAGGTTCTTGTTATTCCGAGAGTAGACATATTGACCAAGATATTGCCATCCCTATCCATGATGATTCTTGTCTCAAGTTGCTATGCCTCCAGGCATTCCATCACTAGCTCAGGGGTGATTAAGGTCGATGGGAAACCTGCGGCCTTGGAAAGTCCGCTGCTTCTGATCAGTTTTGCCTTGTTAGTCTTTGGTTCTTATCGGACTCTTCATGTAAAATCATCAATATTGACATGTATGATATTGGTATCTATGATGTCTTTCCAACTATTTATGATTTTGGAAATCAACAACACCCCCTGGAACTGATATTTCATCTGATCTTTGTCTTCTTTTCCTTGAGGGGCCTTGGCGGTTCTTTGTCCTTGGTAGCCCAGGAAGCTTCTGCACCAAATTTCTTAAATCCCGCACAGAGGGACGAGAGTTAGCAAAATTAAACATGAGGAAGCAGCCTTGAACAAACTCCTGCAAATCAAGGTTAAATCTGTTATCATTACTTAAGAAAATCCCAACGCTTGATAATAATACTGGAAGGCAAACGGGAGATCCGGGCCCCAAGGGTCGGACTTCTGGGTATGTGCTGGATCATGATGGGCCAAAAAGTGGCAATATGATGGGTATGTGGCTGACGAATTTTTTTTACCCAAAATTGATGAAACAAAAAGGTTTTTTAAAGGATATTCTCAGCTTTCCACCAATATATCTTATGCTTTATGTTGAATTTAGTAAATTATTATTATTCATTTTCTACTGAATTACGACTAAATTCCTGATTGATGGGATGATTGAAAAACATCTATAGCTTTCAAACGATATCACACTTTTTAAATCCAAAAAATGCGTCACATTCTATGATTTGCATACTATAAGATTAAAAAAGAAAAAAATGAATTTCATGAAGTTTTGACCAAGTTAAGGTGGTCAATCATATGCGTCTTTTTATTTTTTAAAAGTTGTAATAAAAGAATTATAATTAATTATTTACTTGGAAAAAAATTACAAAAAAATATGCATCACATTGGGACATGCATCCTCTACTTATATCTAAAACCTTATAAAAAAATATTATCATTTTAATGTGGTTAGGGTGGTCAGACAAACACCTACTTCTTATTTTTCCCTAAAATTGAAGTACTACTATATTGAAATTTCAAATTTTCACCTTGAAATAGATTTTATTTTTTTGTAAATAAACCTGGTAGTTTAGAAACTACATTCAATTTTCTACAAATTCTATTCTTACATATTTTTAAAATAATATAGATAACTTATTCAAATTTTTATGTCAAGTTGCCTAACTCTGATTTTTCTGAATTTTTTGCCACTTAAGGCCTGTTTTTTCCATGATGATCCTGCACATACCCTTCCCCCATTGGAATGTTGTCTGGAAGGGAAAACAAGGCAAGGTGCCCTCAATGACTTTAATCGATCCTCGATTTTCTCAACAAAGGGATGATGTGAAAGAAGGTTGATTTTTAGCAAGTGGGTTAAAGTTCATTTTCAATTTGGAGGTCGTTTGAGCCATCATTTTATCATTCGGGTCTCAGTTGTAGTGAAGCCATCTAGGGTTAGCTCTTTGGAATAGTGCAGAAAAAATGACATCCCGAGAGGCGGGCTCTGGAGTTCGAGGCATAGGGGTCAGGAAGCTTCCAAGGAATACTCATGCAAAACAACGAGATGTGGACGAAAGTCTGGAAGATTAAATCTGAGGTAGGCTTAGCAGTTAGTTAAAAACTCCAGAGGCAATTGGAGGTCTAGGGACCGGTGTCTAGAAAGGCGGAAAAGTTTAGTTGTTCGGGGCAACGGAAGCAAGACAGAGTTTCAAGGACAGAAATTTGGAGGCCGGAGTCCAAGTGAGGTTTGGTCGTTTAAGTTTTCCTTGTTAAAAATCACGCAGAGTGAAAGACAATCCGAGGTTCGAGGACAGAGAAGATGTCTCACGACGGCCGTATGAAACGACAAAGCGGAGATAGCGGCTTGAGGACAGAAGTCCAAGAGCCGGGGTTTGGGGACAACTCCAAAGTTTTTTGATTTTGTTGCAAGCTTCTGATAGATATTGGAGGGTTGAAGCCCGAGATCCGAAAGGTCATTCGGAGGCCGCCATTGAGAAACGGTGAAATCGTCAAGGAATTCTGGGGATGAAAATTTGGAGGCCGAAGTCTAGAATGAACTTTGTCATGTGATCAATTTTTTTGGTTAAGTGAAAATCGTGGTCGGAGAGAGGCTCAAGCCCGGAAGGTGCGGTCACCTATCTCGAAGAACAATGATGAGACAACATCACTCTGAAGCTGGATTTTGATGATCTCTGAGCGTTTTATGACTTTTAACTTGTGGGTTTTCAAGCAGACACTCTCCCCTACCAGACTTATAGTTTTTTCATTTTATTACTTGGTTTTAACTTTATGAAGCCTAGAAAAGGAAAGGGACATTCGGATGGTGATCCTACCTCGGGGTTCCGAAGAAACAATTTGTCAAATCCTGGAAGAACGATGAAGCTGGGATACAAGTGCGGAGGTAGGAATTGCTGGAGGTGCACTTTGTTTTCTATCTCTTCCTGACATTTCAAAATGACAGGTCAAAATTGCTTAAATAACCCCCCAAAATGGAAATAAATACCCTCACAATGAATGATTGTACGATGATCGGAGGGTAGGTGAGTACAAATTTCAGGACAGCAGTAGGAGAACTGGGGTTCGATGCCCGGAAAGACGTCGAAGGATGGCTGCTAGCAATGGCGAACCAGAGATAGAGTTTCGAGAATGAAAGTTCAAGGGTTGGGTTCCGGGGTAGGAAAGATGCGGGTGCAGTTGTCAATTTTTAGCAAGTGATTCAAATGGCTATTGAAGCACCAGAGTCTGAAGGCTGGGAAGAAGTCGAAGAATGGCCACAACAGGACAATCTATCAAGTAAAAACCAAACGGCGAAGTGAATGTCGAGTTCTGAGGTCCGGGAGGATGTCAAACGTCGGCCGTCAGCAATGGCGAAACCAAAAAGGAAGCATGCAAAGGGAAACCCGAGAGGGGAAACTCGAGGGTCTAGACTCAGAAGGTGCCAGGGATGCCAAAAAGGCAAACTGACAAAGAAAACCCAAAAGGGTTTAAGACTTAGTAATTTCCAAAGGGGAAAAAATTGGTCAACCCTAAATGAGACTTTTGAGAATGTGTTGACCATCAGGGGGACAAAAAAAGGGGCACACAAAATGATGCAATGTAAAAGAGGACCTGACAAGCCAAAAGGGAAAGAGAGGTTCCCCGTTCCTGAACGAGGCATGTGTGCAAAGGGCACAACAATATTGATGAGCTCAAAAATATTCTAAAAAGGAATCACATTGTTTTTCCTTCTAGAATGTCTAAATCACCTCCTCCTCCTTCTTCAAAACAATCTAAAAAGGACAAAGGTCATGTTGAGTTGGCTTAAACATCAGGATATAAAGGACATGATCTTTATGCTTCTTTAGGTCATGGATTATGGAGATGGCTTTTAGATTCAAGAGCATCTCATCATATGGCATATTCACAGTCTATATTCTCTTCTTTTCAACCTTGTACTATATCTCTTATCTTGACGGGAAAAAATACATACATGAGCATAATTGGGAAGGGATCTATTAGTTTTGGGGACAACGCTTTTTAGGATGTTTTATGTGTTCCTCATGTGATGAACAATATTTTTTCCATATATCAGATTACACATGGTGGAGATGATAGAATTGTGGAGTTCACACCTGATTCATTTATCATTCGAGACTTGGGTAGTAGAGAGATCATTTCTACTTGGGTGGTTAATCATTCATCTCAGTTGTATACCTTTGTAGATTTTTCTTCTAATGATGGCATTGTTCCTTTGTTTGTTGATCACACTTCAAATGTGAACCATGATTCAAAGGAGATATTTGGATTTTTGAACTTGGGAGTTCTCACATCAGATCTAGTTCTTGAGTCATGCATACTATCTCCTCTATCTACTCTTGCAGCTAATGATGCTTGTATTGCTAAAAAAATGGCTTCATATGGTTCAATGTAGTAGGATCATGATTGTCTTCCAGATATAGCTACTTTGGATGACTTCTTGATAGGTATTTCAAACTTGTTTGTGGAGTCTCATATTTCAGATTTGGGGGACATCATCAATAGCATTCATCTTCTCTTTCAAGTAGAGGAACCTTCTTCAATTGTTGTGAGTGAACACTTTAATCCTCTTGTTCAATCTCTACACATGATCATTCTTTTCAGTTTTACATGATTGCAGATCCTTTTGGAGAGAATTTGGAGGAGGCTTACTTGTCTTTAGAGGGGATATACTTGATTTTAGATTGTGTTCTACATTCATTTCTACTAGATTTTGGATTGTCCTCTTCAACAACGTGACCTACAATTCTTGTTTGGAGTGTGTCAACTTTCAACATCGACATAGAGACACTTGAGCATGCTTCAGAGACATCATACATCTTCCTGACATCGTGCATACATTCATGGATTTTTTCTCCTAAGGGGAGGAACGTTGTTCAACAAGATTGGATCATCTTCAACACTCAATGTCGAGCTTCTACCATCATTGCAAGAGACTCAAAATTTAGGGGCGGATACCTTGAATCTCTTCTTCTTCTCTCTTATGGGGGGGTATTTTTCCTCACATGGGGTTTTTACCTTCTCATGCATCATTGAAATCATTTGCTTTTTGTATTTCATCTCTCTTTTGGGGAGGGTTTTTGTCCCACTAGGTTTTCTCATTTTCTCTGTTTGTGAGATAAAAAAAATTGTCATTTCATTTTCATATGTGCATGGGTACCTAACATGATCTAGTAGTTGGGACCCATCCTTGCATCTTCATGTCATTTTCATAATAATATTCTACTCCTTAGGTTGCACTTAAGGAGGGGTGTTGGTGTAAATAAAGTCTTGTACCTAGTTCATTCATTACTAGGGGATTTATTTACATGTTAAATTTACTTAGGTCCTAGGAAGGAATCTTTCTAGAAGATGTTAGTTGTCATTAGTTTTTATCTTATCTTTTAACTTGTAACACATGTGAACCAAGGTAAGTGGGATTAGTTGTCTCATGTCATATGATTAAGACAGTTGTCACAATCCTATGACATCTTGTATCTCACCTTGGCTATATAACTAAGGGGTTTCTACTATCACAACATATCATTGAATCATAGTGATGAGAATATAGTTTATTCTTGTCATATTCATCTCTCTCTTGTGCTTCCCATTTGGTCTCAAGATCTTGGTATCCATAACCAATTCGAATAGTAGGTTTGTCATTGATTCTTCTAGCTATGTAGAGAGGACCATGAGGTACATTTTTTATCATGTCATTTTGTGAGAAAACAATGTCAAGGAGCATATTCGTTTGTCCCTTATGAGTTTTAACTTCAATAGGTCCAACCATATATATATATATATATATTGTTCCTCATTATCATTTGTGTTATCATCATCCATGTCAACATTCATCACATCATTATTTGTTTCACTAGTTTTGATAAAGGAAATGTTATGACTAGGCATAGAATTGGTAAATATTTGCAAGTGTTGGCTAGGAGGAGCATCAAACTTATTACCTTGGTCATTAACACCTCCAATTTGAATATGCTTAGAACCAATGAGGTCTTGCACAAGATGTTTAAGATGCTTGCAATATTTTGTATCATGTCCATTTCATTGGTGAAAATGACACAGTCATTTGGTCTATATTTTGAAGGTAAAGGTTTAGTAGGATCAAGAGCTCTAACAGGAGGTAAGGAAATCAAATTCTTGTTTAAGAGTTGCAACATGATATTATGAAGGTTATCAAGTAGAGGGGTGAATTGTCTATTTCTATTCCCAAAGGCATATAGATTTTTTTGTCTTTATAGCAACCACTTGGGTGTCAACATGTTTTTTTGGTTGAGGGGGATTAAGTTGTAAAAATCCCTTTGTAGTGTAGTAAAATGCATATTCTTACATTTTCACACTTGTTTGGGCCCACCTAGCTTTATTTCTACTTCTACATGGCTTAATTGGTCTTATTTTGTGTCCACAAGCCCTATGAATGACATCATTTTTTGGTTAATCCCAACATTCTCCAAGGCATAAATGATAATTTAACGACTCCATCTATGTGTCCTTGGTTTTTGAGTCAGGGCTAAAATGCCACTTAGGGTGTCTTTGTCCCCCAAGGGTCTCGACACCCTGATTTTGAGGCATCTTAATTGGGCCCCTTTTTTGGTGTCTATGCCCCAAGTTCATCACTTGGGACTAAGACACCACCTAGGGAATCTTAGTCCTCCTTGAGGCATTTTTAGGATTTAATTTCAAATTCTTGTGGGATTTAGCCTCCTTTATTTAATGAATTCATATGTCGGATTCATGTGATGTAACTTCGAGATATTAAGCATAGATAAGTATAAATACAAGGTTCTATCATGTTGGAACCTAAAATTTCCAACCTTTTTTTTCAAAAGTTCAGGTTCCCATAACAAGAATCTGGATTTCAACACGCTAAAATCTATTTGTAAAAACCACCTCAAGTGCCTACTTGGAAAAATCACAAAATGAAGCTAGTGCAATTTCACACAAAATAAACTTGAATTTATGAATAGCTAACATATGTGAATGTGCATGAATAATTTCAGCTTCATACAATCAATTGACAAGGTTTCAAAACACCAAGTTCAAGGGTTCTGGAAAAGTTTATTGTTTACACAATGTTAAAACTGCCAAAAGGGTCAACTTTGAAGGAGAAATTAAGCAACTAAAATAATGTCATGACAAACTAATTGGTTTCTCAGATTCTTTCCACCTTAATGTAATTTCATGCCAATTTTCAGAATCCTAGCATCTCATTTGGTATTTTTTCAAAACCAAAACCAAATGGATTTTACACAGTTTTTATGACTTCACTTCCAGGAAGTTGCAAAAAGGTCAACTTTGATGCTTGATATTTTGTAAAGGATGAATATTGAAGAGAAAACCTTTTTTCTACATGTTCATGCGACCAAAATTAACTAATCTCCAAAGTTATAGCTTCCCAAGAATAGGTTTGATTATTTTTCGAAAGGGCAAGTTGGTGGGTTTTAGTTGAGTTTGCTAGGTGGTAGTTTATAGAAATGACTGAGTAGGCAACTTTGATTTTTAACAATTTTCAATATTCATCACTTCATGCCAAATCGCTCTACACCCATGCTCCCCTATCATAAATCAACAGTTTGGTGCATTTTCACGGCTCAAGGAGAATTTTTTATCAGTTTTTTGAAGCAATTTTGGAGACTATTTGAATTATTTTAGTCAGAGTGCAAGATGTAAGAAAGAAAATTCTGATAATTACCCATTTCAATTCGGGATTTTTTTTTATAGTGGTTTCGCACTTTCCTTTCCCTTTTGATCTTATTTCAGTAACTTTCATCAATACCAAGTCCTTGAGTTTCATTTGCTAGTATGGTCATGAAAGAAAACTCCATTATTGGATATAAAGTGAAAATTATACCTTATTTTGATATTTCAATTGAACCTTCAGTTACACTATCTTATTGTGTTGATCTTGATAGAAGGAACACACATGTATCATAGTCCTATAGTAATGGACCTAGTGATGGAACCAATAGAGTGTTGTCTCTTTTCAAACCACAAGCCAGTAATGGGAGTTGTGCAAGAAACACTTTTGGGTTGCTTAAAGAATACAATACAAAAGGATACAATATTTCAAAATGTGGAATAAAATATATTGGACTAAAGAATCAAAATACCTTACTACTGCCAATTTAGTAATTGGGGAGTCATAGACAAAGACGCCATGGATTGGACGCTTAAAATAAACCAAATTGATAAAGGTAGTAACTATGACAACTGAGCGACCCAGAGCTTGATTTGGAGACAATACAGATGATGAAGACAAACATTTGAAGGTTATTTGACTGGAGAAACACTAATATTTCCCTATCTTATAACATTTTTTTGGAGTAAGAAATTACGATGAACACATCTAGAGTTGAAAATGAGGATAGGCAATCTTATACTCTTCTTGTGAATGAATGCATTGGTCAAATCATTGAGAAGGTGATGTGCTCTGAGTATCTAGTTTATGTATTTCAAAATTGTCGAGCATGAACTAAATTGGCAATATCTATTAGATGTGCAATCAAATATAGCGAAGTTAAAATAGATCTATATGGCGACAATCTTGATTACTTTGATTCTGAGGATCATGTTCAAGAAACTGAAACTTTTTCTCATCACTTAAATAATAAAGGTGATATCATTCCAGACCGTGGTCAAGACCCTGAAATTCGAAGAGCAGCTACGAAGGATTCAAATTGGCATCTTCATTGAAAAGGGGAGCTCGCTATTGCATTTTGGAGAGCTATTAAGGAAATTATAGTTTGACGCCATATCACCACATGCAAAAATTTGAATCAATCAAAGGCAATGCTAGTGCTAAATAGAATAATCTGAAAATAGGATTTCACTATAATAATGTGTGTAGTATCAAATATCCAATGAAATATAAGGAAAGCATGCCTCGGCCTGTGTTAAACAAGAAGATTGTCAAAAAACGTGTGAGAAGATCATAGTTTTACTAATAGTGCCAGCCAAGACGTGGCAAAGATCTATTGTGTAAAAGGGTGATGCATATAGACTTGTATTACGGCTGTAAAAGTTTTCAACTTCCACACTGGCGTCATCAAGCAGTGTCAGAATTAATGAATGCACACTGTGTGTGCAGCCAACTATCGTCGTGGCAAGCCCTCATTCAGATAACTTTGACGAGAATAGGATAGAGCTACATGTTCACTACTGTAAACATTGGGTTGATACTGCCAAAACACATAGAGAAGCAGCAAACTATGAAGAACATCTGGCGTGAATAAATGGATGCCTATTCAAGATCGAAGAGGGAGATTGCTACAGAAAATGCCATGTTTAGAGAATGTATAATTTAGGTTTAGTGTCAGAATGGGATACTTTTAAATGGAAAACACATATCTGTTGAAAGCAATATAAATAATTAGAATACTAATTAAATGCATATTCAAAAAGACACTCCAGAGAGATGTCTGCAAGCACAGCGTGGTCACGAGGAGTGAATAATGGACAATGAGAAGAAAAGAAAATACGGGGCATGAGCAGAAAAGAAAACCCTAAAAACAATATCGATGAGATTCCCTGGTATCGGTGGAAGTAATGCTAAGGTGCTACCAATAACCCGACAAAGAATATCGGGGAGAAAATTGATTATCGGCCGGAGTGAAGCATTAGTTTCGTTGATCATGTGATAACTTAACATGATTTTGTTTTTTTATGAATAGGCAGATATCTAACATGTGAATAACATGTGATGAAGCATTTTATGAAGATTTATTAATTTCTTATGTCAAATTAGTTTCTTGAAATAAAATATTATTTGATGGGTGAAAATATAGAATGGAGATTTGTTTAAAATAATAATCATAGTGGGATTATTTTCATAAAATAAAGGTGCATTTATAATATTTCAATGAGAGGTTATTTAAAGTGCAAATTTTTTCACTCGAAGTAGCTCATTCTTTTAGGGAGTTAAAATGATTTAAAGGGTCATGGAGAGGGTAATTATTTTAACCAGGGAACAATTTATTATGTGAAACATTTCAATTGAGCAAGAATATAAATGGAATATTTTTCACTAAAGGAGTTATAAAATAGGTAATTATTTTTAATGGGTGAAAGGTGAAGTTTCTAACAAAGGAAGATTATTATTAAATTAATTTTCATGAAGATACAAAGATAAGGATTTAAGTTGAAGTATTTTTCTCAAGATTAGTGATTAAATGAAGAGATATAGTGGACGGGTGTGCAAAGGGTCATAAAAAATGCAATATATATATGTGAGATAAAATTGTATCATCAATCATTAGAATTGGGAGTAGGTTAAATCACCATCATATCATAAATTCCATTAAAATAGCCATTAGTAACAAGATAGATTGCACAATTTTCCCATATATATCCATATAATTATGTTACAAATGCTTAATTTTTGAAGCAATATGATGGAGTAGACTGCTGTCAATTTGTGATACATTTTCAATGATCAATTATTGTGTCAATTTTCATGCTTATCTATTACTATTTTGTCTCCAAAGTGGTCTTTTCAAGTTATTTAAGTTTGCAAGATTTATCAGGACACATTTGTTGTTACTGTGTGGATTGGTTGGGTTGGGTGAATTATAAATCGATAATTTTCTTTCATTGAGGTTTCCATATTGATCCGAATCGAACTCCGGCCAAAAGCATAAATGTACTATAATGTGCTTCTAAGGCTTAAAATCCTTTGGAAGAATTCATTTTGATTTGTTTCCATTAACGTAAGAATTAAAATTCCTTTCATTCTTTCATAGTAATTTGAGGGGATATCATTGGGATAATTAAAGAAGAGCTCAATAGTAAACAAAATTGCACGTTTGTACAAGGTATAAACATCTTAAGTGCCCAGTAGTTTGAATTAAGATGAATAATTGATTTACTTATTTTACAAATCTATCTCCATAATCACCATCCATCCATTTCACTTCATTCACCCAATAGGTAGGGCACTAGTCATATCTAGGACATTTTAAACAAACTACAACTCATACTCTTGATTATGCAAACACTTTTTAATAAAAATTAGTAAGCTTTGCATCTACTTCATACCTGCGTGCCATAGTGAGTAGATTTCTCAATTTACGAGCCAAATCCAAACTTTAAATCTTCCTATCATTTAGGTATACCTGCCAAGGTCTAGCAAACCCTGAAGAGTAGGGGGTTATCACTCATAGTTGTCTCGTTTGTTAGCCTAAAAAATATCAAGAGATTGGCACCCTCTTAAGGTTCAAAACCTACATTTTTGAGACCTAACACCTAACTCATTTTCATCTAAGCAAGTTGTGAAAGCATCTATTCTAACAAAATTGAGTCCACAAGAGCATTCAAGAGAAATTCATCAAGTATTTGGAGCCATCATCAATATTCAAGAATCATATCAAAGATCTTCTTGCATCATGTGTGTTGTTGTATTAACATTTGTGATGTAGCGTTTTGATTCAAGAAAGCTATTCAAGTCCATATATTTGATTCAAGATCCATATCCATTGCAGCCATTTCACACAATTTCACAAACTTTACAACAAGGGTTTGGTGAGTTGGAACATTGCATGTTGTTCATTAACCATTTATTTTATTATTTCTATTCTATTTCAACATTTAATTACCAACAAGGGGTTTGACCAAGGAAAACCCCCATTCACTAACAATCAGCAAGTTTTTCCCATCTTGCATATTTGTGATTGCAGATCTAGGTGGTAGTCTTTAAGATCACTTGGAGTGACAAGTTGCAAAGTTACATTACAACATTGTCATCTTCATGGAAACTCACCTATAGGCTAAATTCAAAAGTTTTAGAACCTAAGATTGGGAAGGAAGCAAGTGCAGAACTTGGAACTCAGGATCACATTCAGAGTTTTCAAAAATTTAGAGTGGGACTAATACGCCACCTTGGGAATATTTTTCCTCTCGAGCATATTTTTCAAAGATTCCTTCAGATCCGGTTTCGACATCCAAAGATTCTATATTTTCCCCGAAAAACTCCAACATGATTAATATGCCATTCTAGGTGTCTTAGTCCTCCATAGAAATTTTTGGAAGCTTCTTTGTGTTTCCAAAATCCTCACAACATCTCCATACTTCCCAAGTACACACATCTTATTTTGTTGTTGCATAATTTCATTATTTGCACTCTTCATTTAGCTTGCATAACTAGGGTTTGTAGGTTGAATGTTTGTTTGTCTTTTCCAAGGATTTTCTTGGTGGTGAACTCCTTTAAAGTTAAAAGAACCCCCTCCTAGGTCCTCCTTGTTGAAAATTGGCTCACCTTGTGAGGTTGTTATTCAATCCAATTGGGACTCCTAGGACATTATTGAATGACCTAGATACAATAGATAATCACCCACCTATTTTATCTTTGGTTAATTTTGTTGAAGCCAACCTTGTTGAGCATTCATTTTTTATTAGGAGTCTATTAAATCTGGATTGCATTCATTCTTGCAGTGTATATTTCATCAGTGATAGTGCATCTAGGGTTTCTTGCATTTTGCATTAGTGAAAGTGCATATCTAGGTTACATTTTTTTTGCTTTCTTGCATCATTTCATTTCATTCAACAACTGAAAAGTGAATTGTTTATCATCATAATTGCATTTAGGAACATTTTTCTTACATTCAAAATTGAAAAAATTGCATTCACGTTTGCATCAAATTTCTTGTCACTAGTTACTTTTTTCTTGTATTCATTTGCATATTTTTTTGTTTCTAAACATCAGGTCCCTAGGTAGGTGACTTGGGAACATTGTTGTTAACCCAGAATTATCTGATTTTCTACAAAACCCCTTTCTAGGACTAAAACACCCTTGGTGGTGTCTTAGTCCCTCTCTAGTTTTCTGTTGCAGTACCCAATCTGAGTGATTTTCTATCAGTTTCATCTTGTGAAACCTTCAAATTTCATTAGGACAACTAAGACGCCCTCCCTGGTGTCTTAGTCCCTATGGAATTTTAGATTGCAATTTTGAAGATCCAAATCAACATTTTTGTGCTTTTGTTTGTTGGAATTAGTTATTTTTTTCAGTGGATTGACTTTATATTTCATGCATTAAATTACTAAATCTAGCTTAAATTGATTCATTGCATGCATTGTTTAATTCTAAATTTGCATTTACAACCATTCTATTTTCAGATCATTGCATATTATAATAAAAAAATTACCTTGTTTCCAATCTAAAAATTGCATTTAAACATTTCACTTTAAATCATTGCATTGCACTTTCTTTAATTTTCCATGATAGCATGTTTTCTTTCAAGAGATGTGGCTTTGATATGGTTATAAATGGATCGCATAAATACAACATCCCCTCTTATGAGTTCAATTTTGAATACAACGATGAGGTCATTAAGAAACATGTTATTAATCCTTCTACTATCATTCAAAATTATGAGAAAATCTTAGAGAAACCAAATCAAACCATTGACACAATCCTTAATATTACATTACCCATTTGTGAGGATGGTAGTGTATACAAACATAACAACCATACTTGTTCTTCTCTCGATACCTCTCCTATTAGTATCGAAGGTACCTTGGTGAAAAAAGGTACAAGAATTGAGAGTCTTGATTGTCCCTCTCCTCATCCCCTTTGGAAGAAATTAGAAAAAAGAAGATGAGATCATAGAAACATTTCTAAACATTGAACCTTACCTAGTCTCCATTAATCCCTTTCTTGTGATAATGTTTTAGTGAAAGAGGATGATATCATAAATAGCCATGATAATCAAAATTATCCTCCTCAATGCGAAGAACATAGCTTGGTGTTAGAAGATGAACCTATTGAGAGTTGTGATAATCTTGTTCCTCCCTTCCCTGATGCTCCTACCATTTGGAAAGATCTATTTGGTAGGCATGAAAATCATAGTTTTCCTTCTCTTGATGCCTACCCTACTTGTGATGAAGCTATTTTACAAAATCTAACCATGGAATTCAATGCACATCTTACAAGCTCTCCTATTAGGGTTGATAGCATGGCACAAGAGAGTGAGACCTTAGTAAAAAAGGATAATCAAATAGAGAGTTCTCCTAATAAACAAGAAAATCCAACCATTGATAAATCCTTTACTTGTGGTGAAGTCATTTTAGAATAACCAACATTTGAAGGTCATGAACATTTGGTTTGTATTTCTCCTAAAAACCCTCCTAGTAAGGAAGATATCATGATGCAAGACAATGAGCACATTGACAATAGTAATTACTTAGATGAAGATGATGAAGTAACATTAAACTCATCTTCACTAAGAGATCATGAAAATAACAATAAGTCTTCTAAAGTTAGGCACATTAGATATCCCTTGGAATACTCTCCCGAGCCTTAACTTATCATTTATCCACCCTCTCACAAACCACAAGTTCAAAAGAAACCTGTCCTTATCCTCAAACTACCTAAGAACAATGTTTCACAACAACTGAGTTATAATATCATTGCTCATACATATGAAACTAGGAGCAATCCACAACCAAGATAAACACCTTCAATATCCCTCCCATTCCCTAATCCTATCTTGCCTAGTGCCCCTCATTTTCCTTCACAAAGTGGAAAGGAGTATGATCTGTTGAGAATTTATGCCTCAATGTTCTAGCTTGTTTACCCTTCAGACTTGGCATTTTCCTTCATTTTTCTTGCTTTTACCGCAACAGTTTTGACTGGTTTTGGCGGTTACCACCATACCACAGGCAGTGGGTCAACTCACCACGGTATCGCAATGAGACCGCCAGGGGTGGACTTGGCGATTACCACCATTCCGTAGGCAGTGGGTCAACTCACCACGGTAGTGCGGTGAGACTGCCAACGGTGGACTTGGCGGTTACTGCCATACCGCAAGCGGTGGGTCAACTCACTGCGGTAGTGTAGTGAGACCGCCTGCAGCTGGGTCTGGTGGTTACCGCCATACCATGGCCAGTTAAGTGACTGACCACGATGGTTGTGGTAAGACCGCCATACCGCAGCCAGTCAAGTGATTGACCGTGGTGGCCACAGTAAGACCGCCAATGGTCAGCCAAGATGGCTTACCGCCATACTGTGAGGCATGTTGGTATGGGCTCCAATAGTGCGGTAGGAGTTCGGTTGTGCTTGGGGTAGAGTTTGACCGATTTGGACTTAATGGTACTGCGACAGGAAAATGACAAGGCGACACGTGGCAAGTTGGCAGCATCTGGTTGGTCGAAGTCAAAGGTGGGCCAGAGCTTGAAGGTGCTCAGATGGTTTACTGCCATATCGCGAAGTTAAAATTTTAGGGTTGCGGTAGTGCGGTAAATGGAGGGGTGAGCTCGAGTGAGCTCACTGCCATACCGCGACTAGTAACTTTGGGCTTGGCCATAACGCGGTAAGAGCTTAGATGAGCTTGGTTGATCGAGTTGGACTGAGCTTGACCAAGCTGGACCGATTCTGTCAGAATGACCAGCAAATGGATGGTGGACACATTGCTCGGCTCAGAAGGTTGTTTGGCTAAAATTCAAAAGTAGATATTACTGTTGACTTAGGGTGGTGAATAGGAACCCGATTAAGGCAAGAAGTTATTGCCTGGGTGGCTCGAGGCAAAGGAGATCTGTATAGATTGGATGTGTTTCTAGTTATTCAATGCATGAACTTGAGGGTCAATGATTGGTTGGATCATTGAATACGATGTATGGCTCAGTCAGAGATATACATTAATATATGAAAACTAAAAGCTTGCTGGAGAGAGGTAGATAGTCATTGAGAGAGAGAGACGTGGAGTGTGTTCAAGCAGCATGATAAGGCATGGAAACTATGAACACTCGGTCTCTTGGATCTGAATGATGTGAACCTGTTGTGAGACCTTGGGGCTGTGTTGGTCGAGAGGCTAGTTGTGATAATTTTTTATGAGGAGCTGAAGGGAATCTATGTAGCAATGGCATATGGATGTCATTGGAACTACATGAAGGTTCTGGTTTTTTTTGTCTTGCCTGTATTGTCCTTGATTGACAAGATGTAACACTCCTGAAGAGCATAGCTTTGTGTTTGTATTGTAACTGGTTTTATTACTAAATAATACAAGTGAGTTGAATGTTTTGGAGGTGGGTTTTTTAACTGAAAAGTTTTTCCCCACATATATTTGTGTGTCAATATTGCTTTGTCTTTCATGGTTATTTGTTTGTGATGAATTTGTTACTTGTTTGCATCCACTTCTCTCAGAGGATCAATGGGGCATACTCTGTGCCTGATTTCACTTTATAGTATAGTTGTGTGTGTATTTGTTGTGATTTTGAATTGAAATCACTAACGCATTGTTGTCTTAGATGCTTATCTTGATGACGGACTGAATCCTTATTCCCAACAAGTGGTATCAGAGCTAGTAGCTTTTTTCTCGTGATACCAACAAGTGGTATTAGAGCATGCTTGTAGGAGGTCGAGGCTTGATGATACCAACCAGTGGTATCAAATTATTCTCCTGGTTACTGAAGATTTGGGTATTTCTCCTATGAAGATTTCTTAGCCTAGCAAGCTTGAGGAAGTCAGGAGAAATCGATTGGTGATTGATCCTTCGATGAGTGGAAGTGTGTGCTTCATCGATTCAACACACAGTTTGAAAGGCATTGGAGATGAATGAAGTTGGTAATGTTATGGCAACATGTTCTGAGGCTCCTGGCTTGTAGCAAAGTTCCTAATGCAAAGGGCGTGAGGTATGTTCATGGTTGTGTTGCGGCAAAGCATGGTGTTCATATCGGGTATCTGTGTGAGAGGATCCCTAGTGGTATGGACTTACTTGTGTTGTTGTTTCGACCATGGAAATGGTGTAATTGTGCTGGGTGTTCTGACTTAGCACTGAAGGCATTTGCTTTGCTGCTCTGTTTGCATGGAGGCTATGAAGTGATCTTGGTGGTCTGCAAATTCTGGATAGTCTGGCTCTCCTGTTTGCTTGTGCATGACTATGACATTAGAAATGGTTTGAAATGGACCTATTGTTCCTGTGTGCCTATTTCTTGCACTTGCAAGGTTTAGATTCATGTTGTTGGCTCTAGAGGTTTTTATGTAGATTTTCCTAAAAATTCTATGATGCATGTTCATGTTGTTTTTCATTGTTCTGGTTTACTGTGATGGTTGTGTAGAATCCTGAGTCATTTAGATGAGCACTGAATATGGAGGTGCATGGGTGTTTTGGAAACACTATTATTTTACAGGTTTTGCACAATCAAGGAAAACTTGTGTTTTGTTTGGAGCTATTGTCTACTATTTTCCAGATCCTGGCTTTTGGGGTGTGACTAGATGATATATTTGTAGTTCAACATGTCTTTGAGGAGGTGTGATGTCTTCTTTGCATGGGAGTGTTGGTATGTGTTTTTTTTTCCTCATTCAGCATTCTGGTGGTGTGTGCTTATTGTTTTCTTGGACTATGGTGCTTGTGTTGCAGACGGTTTTTTGGAAAATTAGATCTGGTCTATAATTTGGTGTTTGAGTCATGGTTGTCTACATGGTCATTCTCTTTGAGATCTTAGTTTTGCAGTTTTCCACTGTGATGATAGATTTGCAGTTGTTGAAGTGGTTCTCCGAGTTGTGTGGCTGGTAGATTAGCTACCTATTGACTATTATGGGACAACTCGAGAGTGGACTATCTATATCCACGTGATTGCTTTTGTGTCATTGTAGATCTATTAGCTAACCTTGTATGTGGTCACTTGTGCATTGGCATGGTTTTTTTGAGATGAGAAGGTGAATGGCATTCTGAGTACCTGAATAGTCACTGATGGGAACCTATAGCATGAGATTCACGTTGTCATGAAGAGCTTGTTACACTGGTTAGTGTGAGCTTTTGACATTGATGGTGTGGTCAGTGATGGTGCTTGGAAAGCTTGGTGTCACAGTTTTGTGGGAGCTTTTGCAGTGACTGGTGTCCTTCTTTGGTGTTGTAGTTGTTGTGTTCTTTTACATCTACATGTTCACTATTTGAAGGTGTGCAACATCTTGGAGCCATGAAAGACATTGTTAGTTTTGGCTAAGTTGTTGGTGGTGCTTGATAGGTGATGTTGGTTTTGGTTTAGAGTTGTTTTCTTTATGTCATGGTTACTTTTTCTTAGAGTTTTGGCATTTTTCTTTGCTCTTGAGACCATAGCATGTTCACTTGAAGCATGGTATCTCTGAATGGGGATGTGAATATCATGGTGTCATGATAAGTTCTTGTTCTAGGGTTGGAACTTTGACAATGGTTTGGTGGGTTTCTCTATGTTTTCAGTGCATTGGTCATGTGTTGGAGGACTTCATGTTTATTGCAGCAATACAGTTTGGAGTCAGCATGAGATGATAGGTTGTTGATACTCATGGATGCATGGACAATAAGGTGAGGCTGGATTTCTCATGAGAATGTTGTTCTTATAGTTGAAAGTCTGAGAAGCCTGCACCTTCGTTGAATGTGAATTCAACAGAGACCTTGAACGAGATGCTCTTAGGTAAGTCACTTTGGCTTGTATATATTGGAGGAGCATGTTTTCTTTTCTCCTTGGTCTGCTCGGCAGTGTTCCTATGAAAGATATTTGCCCATTATACTTTTCAAGTGTGTTATGCTTTATTTTTCATGGATATGAATCTTGAGTTGTTTTAGATTCTGCAAGATTCATAAAGAAATTTTGATAGCATAGTTTATCTCCTTGTGCTTTTGAGGACTGGCAGGAGATAGTGTATGGGTTAGTCTGATCTTATTGATGCTTACATCCATTGTGTTGTTGGGTGTTCTTAAGGCTTTCCTTTTGGGATGTGAAGAAGATCATACTTGATACAACTTGCATTTAGAAATGTGTGTAGAAGGTGGCTACATGGTTTGATTTGCAGTTTCTCTCTAATCTAGTCTTGTTCTTCCTGATTGTTCTTTTGACTTTAGATGTGAGTTGCCTTTGTGGTGCCAAAGTTGTTCACAATTTTTGGTCACATGTTGTCACTTGGGTGATGACACGCAGGTGCTTGTGCTTCTTTCTTCAATTAGGTTTGGAGGAGTTTGGAAGAACTGTGGAAGACAGTTGAGAGAAAAATTTCTTGCAGTAGGTGGTTGCAGGTGTTGCAGATCAGTGTGGATGTTCCTTGGAACTACTTGGTTACATTTATTTGTGCAAGTTTTGGTGGACTTGGTATGCCTGGATCATGTGTGATGGTGCTTTATTTGCACTCATCTAGACAGTACCCTTACAGTGGGAGTACCTGGATGTGTTTATTCTATGACTAGTTGACACGGGATGCTTGTTTGCTATTGATATGGGTGGTTTTATATGATGGCATGATTATGCTGTTAGTTTTCATACCTTTGAGGTATGGTTGATTGGATGTTTTAGCACGAGTTTTGTGTGTTGGTTCCCAATCATGTGGGTTTGGTTAGTTGGATGGATGGCATTCAGTTTGTGGTTGTTGTTCTAGCTGATTGTTTCTATGTTCTCATGGTGCCTTTGCCACTTGGAGGATCAGATGTTTTTGTTCCTGATATTGGTGCATATACATCTTGGCTTGTTCATTTTCCTATGTTGGATGTTTGGAGTTGTAGCTTGAGATGGTGGACATTTTTTTGAATGTCATTATAGGGGTCTCGATTGGAGCATGGGAGCATTATTGTGGTCCTTGTTTGATTTCTAGAGGAAGCTTGAAAGTCTTTGGCAAGTGGGAGATTGTTGGGAATTTATGCCTCAAAATTTTGGCTTGTTTACCCTTTGGACTTGGTGTTTTCCTTCATGTTACTTGCCTTTACCGCAGTGGCTTTGACTAGTTTTGGCGGTTACCACCATACCGCAGGCAATGGGTCAACTCACTACAGTAGCGTGGTGAGACCACCAGTAGTGGTCTTGGTGGTGGGTCAATTCACCACAGTAGCATAGTGAGACTGCCAGTGGTGGGCTTGGCGGTTACTGCCATACCACGACCAGTCAGGTGACTGACCGCGGTGGTCGCGGTAAGACCACCAATGGCCTGGCTAGCAGTTACTGCCATACCATAGCCAGTCAAGTGACTAATTGTGGTGGTCGCGATAAGATCATCAATAGTCATCCAAGATGGCTTACCGCCATACCATGAGGTGTGCTGGTCTAGGCTGCAGTAGCATGGTAGGAGCTCGGTTGGGCTCAGAGAAAACTTTGACCGGTTTTGACTCGATGGCAATGCTACAGGAAAATGACAGGGCAACACGTGGTAGGTTGGAAGCATCTGGTTGGCCAAAGTCAAAGGTAGGCTAGAGCTCAAAGGAGCTTATATGGCTTACCTCCATACTGCGAGGCTAAATGGTCAAGGCTGGGGTAGTGTGATAGATGGCGGGGTGAGCTCGAGCGAGCTCACCACCATACCGCGACTAGTAACTTTAGGCTCGACGGTAATGCAGTAAGAGCTCAAATGAGCTCAGAGCTCGGTTGATCGAGCTGGATTGATTCTATGAGAGTGACTAGCAAATGGATGGTAGACACGTGGCTTGGCTCAACAGATTATTTGGCTAAAAGCGAAAAGCAGTTATTACTGTTGACTCAAGGTGGCGAATAGGAACTCGATTAAGGCAAGAACTTATTTCCTGGGTGGCTCAAGGCAAAGGAGATCTGTGCAGATCAGATACGTTCCTGGTTGTTCGATGCATGAACCTGAGGGTTAGCAATTGGTTGGATCATTGAATGCGATGTATGGCTCATTCGTAGATATACATTAATATATGAAAACCAAAAGGTTCCTGGAGAGAGGTAGAGAGCCATTGAGAGAGAGAGAGACGTGGAGTGTGTTCGAGTAGTATGCTAAGGCATGGAAACTGTGAACACTCGGTCTCTTGGATCTGAATGATGTGAACCTACTGTGAGACCTTGGGGTTGTGTTGGTTGAGAGGCTGGCTATGACAATCTATTATGAGGAGCTGAAGGGAATCTATGTAGTAATGACATATGGTTTTCATTGGAACTACATGAAGGTTCTTGTTTTTTGTTGCCTACCTGTATTCTCCTGTTGGACAAGATGTAACACTCCTTATGAGAATAACACTGTGTTTGTATTGTAGCTTTTTTTGTTACTGAATAATACAAGTGAGCTGAATGTTTTGGAGGTGGGGTTTTTTACTTGAAAAGGTTTTCCCCGCGTATATCTATGGGTCAATATTGCTTTGTCTTTGATGGTTATCTGTTTGTGTTAAATTTGTTACTTGTTTGCATCCACTTCTCCCAGAGGATCAATGGGGGATACTTTGTGTCTGCTTCCACTTTATGGTACAGTTGTTTGTGTCTTTGTTTATATTTTGAATTGAAATCACTAAGGCATTGTCGTCTTAGATGCTTATCTTCATGACAGACTGAACTCCTTATCCCCAACATGATCTTGTTGAACAACTTAAGAATACTCCTACAAATATATCCCTCTGGGACTTGATTCATAATTCACCTAACTATCACACTATGCTTCAAAGTTCCTTACAACAAGTTCCTATCCCTTCTAATTCACAACCAAATTTCATAGCATCCCCGATTCAATGAATAAATGTTGGAATTTTTTTCCACCAAAGTGAGCTTCCTTCTTTAGAAGTGAAAAAACAATATAATTCTTTCATCATCATTGCCCAATACAAGACGATAGGGATAAATTGAACCCTTGTTGACAGTGGCTCAACCTTAAATGTCTATAGTATGACCCTTTTGGATTTAAGCTTGGTGTTGATAAATAAAAACTTTAACCTAACTCTTTATCTATTAATGGATTTGATAATGTGGCAAAGAAATTTCTTGGCATAATCACTTTACCTATTATAGTTGGAAAGGCTACCTTACAAACCCCTATTCATGCTATGCCTCATGATCTTTTGTACAATCTTCTTTTAGGCAGATCATGGATTCATGAGATGCATTTTGTGCCCTCTACCCTTCATCGTATTATGAAATATGTCTACAACAACAAATTTTTATACAATCAAAGCTGGTCCTGAACTATATAGTTGTTTGAACATTGAGAAAGGTAAAGAGAATCCTTTGAAAATGTTAACACCCTCCACACAATTCAAACCCATGCAATACAAAGAAAAACAAATTGAAGAAGTCACGAAGCTATTAGAAGATTATTGGGGTTCCGTATATTTTGAACATAGATTCATGGGAGAATACAAGATCATAAACAAAGATTCAAACAAGGGAAAAGAAACATTGGTAATTTCAACACAAAATTTGGATGACCATTTTAAAGCATCCACCTCAACCAATTTAGAACAAAAGACAACAAATTACACAACAAACTTTGATGAACTTAATCATGAGCAACCACTAAATCCAAAACAAAGGAAAAAACTTTATGTTAAAGGTTAAAAACTTATAAAACAACTTGGCTATAGTGGAAAATGATGTGGTGCTAAAGAACAAGGTATCCATGTCCCCATAGAGTTTCACACACAAGAAAATAATAGCGGTCTTGGTTATTTTCGCACGAAAGAAACAAACAAGCCTTCACTTAATATCAACACTATCACAAAACATTCTTCTAAGCCGACTTTAACAGTGGTGCATCCTAAACTAATAGACACTAGTGTTCTTGATTCTCATCCTTTGCAAGAAACGAAACAAACAAAGAAATCCTTGCTTAATGTGAATTTCATCACACAAAACACCAATGATTTAAATTTGTTAGATTTTACACCCTCCAATAAAGGAGAGAACAAATTGTCACAATCTAAATATTCTTGTGTCAATATCACATCTTGTACTAAGCAAAAAATATCTTTGTCACAAAATAAAGCAACATCCTCCACTTTTGACCAAGAGAGTATCTTGACGAGAATCCTCCAAGTTCATCCAATCTCTCCCCCTCCAAGAACATGAAAGAAATAAAAGAGTTCATTTTGTGCATATCATAAAATTCATGGTCATGCTACTAATGAATGTAGGGCTTTAAATAACAAAATTCAACATCTCTAGGCCTGTGGTGATCTCCTTTGGGTTGAAGCACCTAGTCCCTCCTTTCATTTTGGCCCATCCTTGTCTTGCACTAACTATGGACAAGGGGTTAGGTAGCCTTGTCTTTGTATGTCACTTATCATTTCCTCTTTTGGCTAGTTGACCACCTTTCATGTACATATAAGAGCAAGCTTGGGATGTGGATGACATGCCTTAATATTGCCTCACATGTGACATACTATATTTTCCTTTTCATGTTTTGGCTACTTTAAATTAATTTCTCACAGCATGGTGTTAGCGATTTCTTTAAAGTGGGGGCATACATTGGCACTATATTTGGTAATATGTTAGTTGCATTTGTTTTCATGTTTCACTATGTAATTTTCTTTCTTCTTGTGATGTGTCCTTCTCTTGGTGGTGTCATTGGGCTTGATTTCCTCCAAGAGTGTGATTTTTCTTTGACTTGTCCTCTCTTGGAAACATTAGGCACAATGTTCCCTAAGAAGAGACCTTGCACGAACTAAGAAAAATCCCTTTGAACATTCCTCTCTCTTGTTGCATTTTTCTTTTGTACCTTATTAAATTGATGGAGGTATGCCTTTGATATGGTCCCTTGGAGCTCACCTAATGATAACTATCTTCACTACCCCATGTGAGCATGCATTTTTGTACCTTATTAAAGTCATGTAGGTATGGCTTTGATATGGTCCCTTGGGGCTCACCTAGTGGAAAACTAGCTCCCACTAGCCCTCATGAGTTTTCATTTTTTTTGCACAGTGGATAGAGTGTTTAACTTATAAACCTTTTTGGAAAACAACCTAGACCCGGTCCACAATGTTCGATGGCCATTCAAAGCTTGATTTGTTACAACTTTCCTTTTTCCTTTTTCTTTCACCTTTTAGTTTTCTTTGATGGTCTATGTTTGTGATTTGGTTATGGCTTCATATATCATTTGCAAGTGTGTTCCTTTGTTCTTTTGATAGTCTACCATAGGATCTTGATCATCCCTCTTGATCGTTGTCATCCTATCATATCAACATTTGTACATTTGAACCCCTCTTGATTGTGTGGTTGACTACTTTAGTGTGATTTTGAAGCAATTTCATCCTCTCACTAAATAGGGGGCAAAATGTAGTGTAGTAAAATGCATACCCTTGAATTTTCACACCAGTTTAGGCCCACATGGCTTTATTTAGGCTTCTTTATGGCTTAATTGGTCCTATTTTGTGCCAACAGGCCCTACGAATGACATTTTTTTTGGTTAATCTCAACATTATCCAAGGCATAAATGATAATTTAATGATTCCATCTGTGTGCTTTATTTGTCGATCGGGACTAAAACACCACATAGGGCATATGTGTCCTCCAAGGGTCTCGAGACCCTAATTTTGAGGCATCTTAACTGGGCCCCTTTTGTGGTGTCTATGCCCCAAGTTTCATCACTTTGGACTAACACACCACCTAGGGCATCTTAGTCCTCCTTAAGTCATTTTTGAGATTTAATTTCAAATTCTAGTGGTATTTAGCCTCCTTTATTTAATGAATTCATATGTCAACTTGGTGTGATGTAATTTCAAGATATTAAGCATAGATAAGTATAAATACAAGGTTCCCTCACTCATTTTCATCTAAGAAAGTTGTGAGAGCATCTATTCTAGCAAAATTGAGTTCACAAGAGCATTCAAGATAAATTCATTAAGCATTTGGATCCATCATCAAGATTCAAGCATCATATCAAATATCTTCTTGCATCATGTGTGTTGTTGTGCTAACATTTGTGATGTAGGGTTTTGATTCAAGCAAGCTATTCAAGTCCATATATTTGATTCAATATCCATATCCATTGCAACCATTTCACACAAATTCGTAGACTTTACAACAAAGGTTTGGTGAGTTGTAGCATTGCATGTTGTTCATTCACCAATTCCTTCGTTATTTCCATTTGATTTCAAGGTTTAATTACCAACAAGGGGTTTCACCAAGGTAAACTTGCATTCACTAACAATCAAAAAGTTTTTCCCATCTTTCATATTTGTGATTGCAAATCTAGGTGGTAGTCTTGAAGATCACTTGGAGTGCAAAGTTGTAAAAGTTGCAAAGTTTCATCACAAAGTTGCTATGTTCACGGAAACTCACCTACATGTTGAATTCAAAAGTTTCAAAACCTAATATCAGAAAGGAAGCAAGTGTAGACCTTGGAGATCAAGATCACATTCATAGTATTGTCAATAGGACACCAAGTTGTGAAGCTTGTACAAGTTTCAAAAACCCAAGGTGCACCCAAAATGGATAAGAGATCAAATGCAATGAAAGATCCTAGAATGTAAAGTGCAATGCAAATATGTAAAAACAATTTTTAGATTTAAACAAGATAAAAAAATTTATTATGCTATGTAGAAACCTAAAAATGATGTCTTGTAAATGCAATTTTGAACTCACATAATGCACTAAATCTACCAAATGAAGCTTAATATGATCAATTTGAGATAACATAAATTATACAAACTATAACAACAAAACATAATAAAAAAACAGAGATTTGATGTCCAAAAATGCAAGAAAAAGCCCTAATCAAGGACTCATTTTCCCATGGAAAAATGGGTCCTAGATCAAGGTTTTGAAAAATGAATTTACAAATTTTTGATTTGATTCTTATGGTTTTTAGATTCGAGACTGAGAAAGGTGGTTACAGTTTTAAATTTCTATAAATTTATCTCTAAATGCAAATGCTAAATAATGCTAAATGACAAACTAAGAGACCTAATTTGATATGGAATTTCGATTCAATTTTGTGTTTCAATTTTTTGATCATGCAATGTTCTGTAAATGCTTTGCAAAATGACTAGTTTTTTTTCTTTTCTAGATTTTCAATATTTCAAAAATACAATCCTAAAACCCTAAATGAGATACAAACTAATGCAAGTTAAGCAACCTTGAATGAGATTCAATTAAATTCAATGCAAATGAATGCAAATCCTAGATCTAGGGCTGAAATAGACTCCAAATTTAGAAAGATACAATGCTCAAAAGTTGGGTTCACCAAAATAAATAAGGTAAAAAATAGGTGGGGAATATCAAAATGGGGTTTGATTGACCTATTTCTCACTATTTCATTAGGAAATGAGATCCACACAAAGAATTTAATTACAACCCTTAGGTGAGTCAACTCAATGAGGGAATCTTCAAAATTCCTTATGACTAAAGGACAGGGGTCAGGTTCACCAAGAACTTTTGGGAGAAAAATAAAAATAGAAAATCAACCCAATTATGCCAAATTAAACTTCAAACAACAATATTAAACTCAAAACAAGTAGAACCATAAATTAAAATGAAAATCTGAGAAGGGTAAAAATATGATTACTAGTCACCAAAAGTGAGTTTTCAAAGTTTGACTGGGACTCATTCATCCAAGGGTGAATGGTTCCATTGTCAGGGTTTTTCTGCAGCTTTCAAGAGCCTTTGACACAGATCTAAAGTTTCCAATTTGTCTAGGTGGTACTGTTTGAATGTTGGAAATAATTTTTGTAGGCAAATTTTTTGTGAGATGACAATAGTTGTGACAACTTTTGCAAATTTTCCATATTCTTCAAATTTTATCTTCAAGAGATCTTCAAGCTTTCTTCCACCTATATCACTCGAGAAACCCTTAGATAAGTCCTTGAATGAAAGTTTACAACTTGCATGAAATGACTCCAATGGATGTGGATCTTGAATTTTGAATTTTGCCTAAAATAGTGCTTCGAATGCTTGACTTGGTCATGAAACCTACATCGCAATGTTAGCTCAAAAAACATGCATGATGCAAGAAGACTTTGACATGAAAATTGGATCTTGATTGCTACAATTAAACTCTAATAAATCTACTCTTGAATTCCTTTCATCATAACTTTTCTATACTTTTTTCTCACTTCAAATTGCTAGGTTGCTTAGATCAAAAATGATAGGTGAAACATAGTGAAATAACATGTATCCTTAATTTATCAAAATTCAAATATCACAAGTTACCGAAATTGAATTATGGATTTGAATATGTTAAAATATGACCAAAAACAAACTTTAAATTTAGGTTGAAAGGTCTAGGGAGGACCCATTCGCCCATGGTAAAATGGATCCCAAATCCATAAACCTAGGACACACATTGCTCAATGTGAAGCGTTATGTTAAGGCATTAATGAATGTTAGGTTTCCATTCAGAAAATGTAATTAAAAGCTTGGAAAATGAATTAAAGGGCCAATTAAGGCATAATTAAGCCCAATTAATTAAGGGGGGCCTAACTAAGTGTGAAAGTGTAAAGGGATACACCTTACAGCACAAAATTAAGGCAAAATTAAGTCAAATTTAACAAGGAGGTCCCAAACAAGTGAGAAAATGTAAAGGAATGCATTTTCCATCACTACAATATCTATAGGTAATTTTCTAATTTCTCAAAAATCAAACATCAAAGACTGACATTTGCAAATTGAATTTGAATGATAAAATTCCACCAAAAACAGGGTCGTAGGCCCCAAACCTAGGACATGCCAATTTCAAGGTAATTTAATTAATGCTTGCAATTTTTTAATACAAATTTCCATTTCATAAAATGGAATTAATTAGGCTTTTAAATACATAATAGGTACAATTAGAGGCTTAATTAAGGATAATTTATTAAGGGACCCAAACATAGTTTGAAAATGTAAAGGAGTACATTTTTTGACACTACATTTAGCCCCCACTTTAGTGAGAGGATGAGCCCTACACTCAAACTCACACTAAAGTAGATACAAAATAATCAAGAGAGGTTTAATTGTACAAATATTGGAAAGATAAGACAACAAAGGTCAAGCAGGATGATCAAGCTCCAAATATCTAAGATCTCACGATAAACCAACAAAGGCACAAAGAGACACATTCCTATGTTAAATATGCAACAGTAAGACAAGATACACAATCATACAATGTCAAAATTGATGAGAAGAGAAAGAGGGTTGGATCAAGCCTCAACTATTTGTCCACTATGCAAACAAAAAGTCTCCACATGCGCTAGTGAAATTTTTTGTCTAGGTGAGCCCCAAAAAGTGGCTAATGGGAAAGTCATGCTAGGTCTATAGGCTCCCATTATACTAACCATACCAAAGTTATGCCTCCTAATAACTTTGATAAGGTGCCACAAAAATGGTCAAAAAGCTAGCAAGCTATGTTATGCTAGGAACTCAACAAAAAGACTCCACCGGCAAGCAAGTTTTGTCATGCTTGGTGGCCTTGAAAACCATATAGGCTCCACTAGAAAGAAAGTTGTTTTATGCTTGGTGGCCTTGATACATGCAATAGGATATTCAAATGGGTTTTTCTTAGTTCATGAAAGGTCTCACCTTAGGGAACATTGTTCTTAATATATCCAAGAGAGGATTAGTCAAGGATAAAATATTCACAACTTAGGAAATGCAATTCATAGCATTATCACTAAGAGGAATTTCATATGCTTGGAAAGGTCACAATATTGAAGGAAATCAAACCCAATGGCACCACAAAGTATACACGTCACATCAAGTAAGAAGATCAAATTGAACCAAACAATGAGTGGGGACGTGTATGCCCCTTCTTTAAATAAATTACTAAATGCCATGTTGTGAGCAATTAAATTAAATTAGAACATAATAAATTCCAATACATGTGAGCTTTAATTAGAAATCCTTATGTAAAAAATATGTTTCCAAGTATAGCTATGTCATGAAAGGAGATTTTCCTTGTTGGCATATGGTTTGTAAGTGTTTTCTTTGATGGAAACCTAAATGACATCCTTAGTCCAACATCTGGTCTACATTATAATTTAGGTTTTTACTGGTAGAACAAAGTAAAGAACAGGGCATCCGATTATAGGCATAAAAGTTGATATGAATACCTTACCGGACAAATATTTTGGTTTGTGGATCTCTGAGGAAGGCTTGTTGATGTTTTTAATACCTTGGTGAAGGATTTTTTTGATGCATACTCACTATTATGTGATCTAGAAGATCTAGTGAAATAATTTGTTGGTTATTTGTGCTAGAAGGTCGACCTGATGAGTATAGTAATTGCAGATTTATAAGGAGTAATTAATTAAATGATTTTGTGCTTGATTATGTTTTTTTTGGGTCCTCTCTTTTTCTTAACTGACTTTGGAGGATGCGCATAAATAATTAGTGGTGGATCTAGCCAACAAGATGAAAGTAACTTAATACTTTATGAAGCCAATTGATGAATGAGTAAATCCTTGTTAACAAATATATATATGAGATCGGTTTTATCATTTTGTGTGTAATAGAATCATAGATGTGTTTCTGGTAGTGAATAATTGTTGACATGTGTGAATGTGTGTGTGATGTGAAAATCAATAAAGTAATGATGCATTTATGAGTAGAGTATAGCAAAGAAAAGAGCAGAATCAGTCTACAAATCCAAAATTCAATCTACGAGCTTCACCAGAACTATAACTTGGCATAAATAGATGCTATCATCTCAGTTCAAGATTTAGATGGTCTTAATCTGAAATTTTGTATGGCAGTGAGCCTCTTCTTTCGAGTAGTGATCTATAGGCAGTGTGCCTGAATCCAAGTGCATTCTCTTTTGTAAATAATTATATTTGAGTACTCAAATTGTGGATTAACCTCCATCATGGTTTTTCCCCTAACAGGGTTTCCACGCAAAAATTTGTGTGTCGTAGTGTCATGAATGATTACTTTGAATGCATACATCTTTTCTTTAATGCAATATTGAAATGGTTTCAAGTTTCAGATTGATGAAGTTTAAAATTTTCTAAACACTGATTCACCCCCCCTCTCAGTGTTCCCTTGAGTCCAAAAATTGGTATCAAAACACATTTCCTCTAAAGAATCTTAGAAGCTTGAGGTGGATCTTAGAATCTGATGGACTCTGGTAGTCATTAGTAGTAGATATTGGTGGCACTTGGTGACCTTGATTAGTCAAAAGAAGAAGTACAGGAATTAAAAGCAAATCTTAGAGATGTTGAGAAATTCATTCATTCATTGAAAGATTCGATTGTTAAATCCAATGAGAAAATAAAGGATCTATGTGATCAGATACAAAAAAAGGAGAATGAAAATATGGATGATGCTCACTTGAATCAAACCTTGAAGGAAATAACCGGAGAATGTGAAAATATTGCTAGAGACAATATAAACCTTAAGCATGAGATGAAATCTATGATGATGAATACAACTAAAAAGATTGAAGAAAGGAAGAAAATTGAAGAAAATATTGCTTAGAACCTGAAAGAGAAATCTAATAAATGTAGTAGAATAAAAGGGGAATTCACTCAATTGGAAAGTGAATTACAAAGAGCCAGAAACAACGAAGAAGAACTTGGTAAGCATATTTCTACACTTAGGAATGATCTTATCATTGAAAATGAATAGAAAGAAAATTTTAAGATCAGTTGAGTGAAGCTTGATGAGCTAACTCAAGGATAGAAGAGTGGAAATAATAAGAGAGGTCTTGGATATGAAAAGGAAGAAAGTTCCAGATTAGGACAGAAAAATTTCAGACAAGGAAACTTGATGAACAAGGCTAGAAGGTATCTGGTATGACAACCTTATGCTCAAAATTTTGATGGGTATTGTTTTTCTTGTAATAAGTTCAGTCATATGGTTGCTCAGTGCAAAAGCAATATGAAGTCAAAATTTTCATCATTCCTTGGTCAGTGTTTCAATTGAAAAAAAAATGGTCATAAATCAATTGAATGCAGAAATGTGTCAAGTTACTATGTTGATAGAAGAAATGTTGAATTATATACATGTGGGAAATTTGTGAATGTTGCTAATAAATGCATATCAAGAAGAAACCAGTGGAATGGGAAATAAAACAATGTGTGATACAACAACAATAAGTATGGTCACATTGCAAGATTTTGCAGAAACAAAAATGCAAACAAAAGAGGTCTAGTATACAAAGGAAAAAATATAGATAAAAATGATAAAGGAAAAGGAAAAGTGACTATGGATGAAATTAGAGATCAGATGAAAAATAAATGGGTAAGGAAGAATTATTCTGATGTTGGAAATGGTTCCATACCGGAACCTTCTTCCGATAATTCTTACGGTAATTGATTTTAGGCCACTAGCCTAGGGGGAGTCTTTCAAAGAAATATTTCCTCCCCTATCTATGGATGGTATTGGAATGAAGAGAATATTTGAGAAGGTGTATTTATGGTGTAAAAAATTTCTGGATATCTTTCACAAAAAGAATTCAGACAATTCATAGGTTCGCAGAAGATTTTTTTGTCGTTGTTTGGCAAAACAAAGTTTTTGGAAATTTAGGGAAAATATATTTACTGCAAGTGTGAGATATAAAAGATAAGTTGAAACCATTATTTTTCACTTTGCATCGAAGAAGGAAAGAAGGAGAGAACTTGGTGGTCGAATTTCGAAGTAGTAAAATCGATTCATCGGTAATTTTCAAAATCTATCAAGTATTTCAAATTATTCTTGAAATCTTCATACAATTTGGTGTGTGGTTTCAAACCCTAAATATGAAAATAAAATGGAACAAATCAAAGGGTCAATCACTCTAGATGAATATAATAGTGCAAAGATTAGTTCTATGAGTAATTTGTTGCTGCCTAATGAATTGAAGAAATTGAGTGAAGCTAAATATGGGAATTGGGATATTTGGAATGAGTTAATGTACTTCAAAAATGTAGAATTCATGAAATTCATGTTGAGAAGATTACATGATGATATTCTAACTTTGGAAAAACCTTACATCATCTCGAAGGAGGTAATTGAGAATTTAACTGGATTTTGCAAAGTCAGAGATATACCAAGAAACAAATCTATCTGGAACAAAGAGGTTGAAACCCTAACCAGAATAATCAGATATCAGAGGGCCTTGATAATTGTGACAATCAAGAATCCTATTACAAATTACATTGCACACAAGATAACAAATAAAATATTTTAGAGAAATTTAGAAGGACCCACATTAGCTGGTGGATTCTACATTTATCACAAGATGATAATTGAAGGTTGGGACTTTGACCTATGCAGGTTGTTAAAGTATCAGCTCATGGCGAATGTACAACTTACAAAGGAAAAAAATCATCCTTTCAAGTTCGGTATTTCTTGAATTTCTTGCCAAAAATTGACAACGTGGTATGGAAATCAAACAAACCATTATACAAACAAATATATTCATATTCTAGGAGCTTAATCGATAGGGATTTAGAATTTGAAATTTTCTTTAAGAATGTGCTTGAAAAGTGTCATTCATTCAATATTTCCCTTCCAGTAAGATCAATTGAAGTTGGTTCCTCTTCTGGTGGCATTGATAAAGGATAGCAAAGAGGAAAGGAAATTGTTGAATACAACCCTTCAGAAAGAAAAGCTCCCAAAATTGAGGGGAAAGGAAAAGAAAAAGAAATTGTGCATATTCTAGATGAAGAATATGATGAAGAAACTTAGGATCCACTAAAAATGAATCTGAACTAGAAAAAGGTAGTGAGGAAGAAGAAGACCTGACAAAAGAAAAGCTACAATAGCTTATTCAAGGAGAAGGTGGAATACAAAAAATAGCTAGGTTATGGTTTTTCGGACCATCATATGATCAAGACATGATTCTAAATGTGCTAAATGCTCATGTTGAGCAATGCAAGATTAGATTGGAAATCTTGCAGAACAATCTACACGTTGAAATGATTGAATGTAGCAAAGAATATTGAATTATGAAGCTCAAGAAAAGGAAGCTAGTGAAGTTATCTCTCACTTGAAGGAGCAATTCACACTATCCCTTTCCAAACTGGAGAAGAAAATGAATGAGTTAAGACAATGCATAAACTCAGCCACTGGAATCTATAACTATTGCATTTGTTGGCCCCATGCAATCAGCAATTGCAGAGAGAAATTGGAACAGATTGAAACAAAATTGAATAGCATTGGTAAAAGCTTTGACATATCTCAACATTCAGATGGAACTATTAGGAAAAGAATTTGAGAGCTACAGTCAACACACAGAAAAATTCAACTCTCCAAGAACACTCTTGTGGATACTTTTTGGAAGGTAAAGGATCTAACTGAATACAGGTGGGAGCATATGGTATAAATATTGAGAAATGGTGAGAAACTGGAAGAAGCAATTACAATTCTTGAATCTCTAACTGAGATTGTTAACAAGACTTCCAAGAACAATAGTTTAATCATTATGATTGGAATCACAATAGATGCTTGGAAGAAATTCTTGAAGTGAAGTGAATAAAAACCATAAGATAATCTTCTAAAGATAGCAGTTAATTGTTTTCAAGTTTTTAAATTTTTGATCAAAGGAGGAGAATTGTCAGCATAGATGTGTTGAAGTTTTGAAGCTTTGAGGATTTTGAACACATGCTTTGTCACTATCATTTTTTGTCTTTTTGGCATATGGTTTCCATGCTTTGTCATTGAGGTCAAAGCATGATTTCAAAGGGGGAGGGAATGCAGTGAAAAATGCCTTGTAGGGGGAGAGAATGCCTTATAAATCTTAGGAGGAGAAAGTGCAGTAAATGTTTTGGCAGTATACTTATAATGATTTTGACACTCAGTCATTTTTCACTAAGTGTTGCCATCAATTCCAAAGGGGGATATTGTTTGAATATGGCTTGTAAGTGTTTTCATTAATGGAAACCTAAATGGTATCCGAAGTCCAACATCCGGTCTAGAGTATAATTTTGGTTTCTATCGACAGAATAAAGTAAAGAGCAAGGCATCCGATTACAAGCATAAAAGTTGATCTAAACACCTTACCGGACAGCTATTTTGGGTTGTGGATCTCTAAGAAAGGTTTTTTTATGTTTATAATACCTTGGTGAAGGATTTTTTTGATGTGCAGTCACTGGTATGTGATCTAGAAGGTCTGATGCCCTAATCTATTGGTTACCTATGCTAGAAGGCCAACCCGACGAGTATAGTAATCATGGATGTATAAGGAGTAATGAATTAAATGATTTTGTACTTGATTATGTTTTTTTGGGTCCTCTCTTTTTCTTAACCAACTTTGGAGGATGCACATAAATAATTTGTGGTGGATATAGCCGACAAGATGAAAGTAACTTAACACTTTATGAAGTTGACTGATGAATGATTAAATCATTGTTAGTGGATATATATGAGATCGATTTTATCATTTTGTGTGTAATATAAGCATAGAGGTGTGTCTAGTAGCAAATAATTGTTTAAATTATTGAATATGTGTGTGATTCAAAAATCAGTAGAGTAATGATGCATTTATGAGCTGAGCTGAGCTGAGCGAAGAGAAGAATCACTCTACAGATCTAGAATTCAATCTATGAGCTTCACTAGAACTATAACCTAGAATAAATAGATGTTATTATCTCAGTTCAACCTTTGGATGGTCTTAATCTAAACTTTTGTATGGAACTGAGTCTCTTCTTTTGAGCAATGAGCTCTAGGCAGTTTGCCTAAATGCAAGTGCATTCTCTTTTGCAAAAAAATATATTTGAGTACTCAAATTGTGGATTAACCTGCATTGTGGTTTTTCCCCTAATAGGGTATCCACACAAAAATTTGTGTCATAGTTTCATGAATTATTACTTTGAATGCATATATATTTTCTTTAATATAATATTGAAATGGTTTCAAGTTTCAGATTGATGAATTTTAAGATTTGTTCAACACTGATTCATCTGTTGTTCCCTTGAGTCCAAAATTCCCCCCATATGCAATCTTAAGATAATAAATAAGGGATCCATGGATTTGGGGTCAACATTTTTCATTGTTGTACTGATACAATCAAGCTTGGAACCATCATCATTTCCCAAATAACTCATGGAAAAATGAGCACAAAGGAAGAATGACACACATAGAGAGAGAGAGAGAGAGAGAGAGAGAGAGAGAGAGAGAGAGAACAAATGGAATATTTTGGGTCAACATAGAAGATACTTGAAGATCTTGACACATTACATCATCCCCAAAAGGAAAAACACAAGACAAAAGTTAAAGGTTATGATAGATAGAAGAGTGTACATACAAATAGAATAATGTCACAATAGATTCACCTCCTTTGTATTCTTACACCAACAAAGTGAAAAGGGTCATCCAAAGTAGGCTCACAAACATATAAAGACACACCAAGCAACATTGTATAGGGGATCATATTACGCACACACAAGCACAAATAAAATGAATACAAAGCAAAGACTAGTATGAAACATGTGAGTCAAACTATAGCAAGTAATCTACATCCCAATATTCTCCATCATATGTGGAAGGAAGAAAACTATCCAAAGGGACAAAAAAAAGTTTTGAACTAGGAGCATCACCTGGTTCAACATGTGGTAGTCACTCTTTATAGGAGAACCATCACGGTTGTTATCATCTAAGCTCATGAAAGAGGAAAACAATAAATTTAGCTGTTTATGCACTTTCTCATCAATTTTAGCAATCTCATCATCATCATCCAAGTTAATCACAAAACGAGGCCTAATGACAATATCCATATAATTTTCTTGTTGTTTTTGTTGTGGAAAATGTGTAGAATCATAATGCTTTGCTTCAATTGGTGTTTGATCTTGATTTTATATTTTATTCTCTTCTTTTAATCTATGAGAAATAGCATGATGTTTGTAACATTAGAATAAATTTGTGAATAAGATCTGCAGCTAGAATGAACAATTGTTAATCCTAATCTAAATTAAAACTAATCTAAAATCTAACAATAAAGAACGAATATGAAAACATGATAAAAACTAAACAAACTGAATTGATCTCACCGAATATGCATTCATCCCTTCGAATTATCTCCATTGCTCTTCTCCATTTTGCCTTTTTAGTATTCTTGCCCTTAGATTTATGTGTTTGAATGAAAGTATAACCATGTTGAATGTCTAAGCAAAATATCGAAGATTGTTTCTTCTCAAAAATGTATAATGATTTCGAGAGGAGGAATAATGATTATGACAGGCCATTTTATAGATTTTGTGTTTTCAAACGATCGGCAAAAATTGAAAGAGAGATTGATGAATGCCATGCGATGTGAGTTCTGTGTTAGATAGAACGTGAGTTAGAACATGAGTCAGGAAAGACTAAAAATAGAACAAGATCTTAATCTTCAGTTAAGAATCTTCAAAAATAGATGAAATAGACTTTGAATGTCAAAGACAAAGTCAGAACTCGAAGATGAGGAATTCGAATGCATAATTAAATTAATTAATTAAATAAAAGACATTTAATTAATAGATGCATACATGCATATGAGTTAGAACTAGTTAATCGACTAGTTGTGACAAAGAGTCTTCCTATAGAGATGATCAGCAGTTGAATTCGGAGATAATTGGAGAACTAAAAATAGATCTCAAGTCAGAAGGTAAGTGGACGATTAGATAACTGATTGACAGAAGAATGTGACATAAATAATTAAATATGAATTAAATGTTAATTTAATTCAACATTCGAAAATAAAAGATTTAATTAAATAAATAAAGATAATTTATTTAATTTAACTTTTGAAAAGGGTGGAATTGAATAATTAAATAATAAATATTTAATTATAGTTGAAAAAGGGGGTTAAATGAATAATTAAATAAAGATATTTAATCATAGTTGACGTATGATAAAAGGGGGGGTAATTAAATAATAAATTATTTAATTATGAAAGAGGATTTAATAAGTTAGCGACATAATTAAATAAATGTGATTTATTTAATTAATCAAATTGAATAAAGGTTATTAATGAATTAATGAATTAATTAAAAAGGGGTATTTAATTAATAGAGTAAATATGTGTTAGAAAGGTTAATTAAATAATTAACATTATTTAATCAAAACCATGGATAAATATAAAATTATGTCGAATATGGTGTTCGCAGGCCTAGACAAATTTTCGGTGTCTACAGTTTGCCCCTCTTTGATACAATGTTGGTATGACGTTGTGTCAAAGAAAATATGCCCCGGTCATGCCTCAACATGAAATAGGTTGGGTATGCCCCAGTGAAAGGGAGAATGACGAGGAGGTAGTGGTATGCCCCCTCAAGAGGATAGGCGGGTTTGAAGAACATGAGTGTGCTCTTGAAATGGATAGATAATGGTGGTGAAGATGCAGAAAAGAAGAAATGTTAGCATGGATGATTTCACAATGTTAGTAAGAAACAATTAGTGTTGGTTGATTGAGAAAAAACATATAATCTTCGATATATTGCCAAATATGTTGTACTTGCTTGTTATCATCATTGGGCGGGACATGACACAGATGGATAATACACACTATGATATGAGATAGACCATAGTGTACAAAGTTATCCACTTGTGAAAAATAGATAGTCATAGACAAAGAGTGTCTTAACTCGGACTAAGGAGATGATGCCCCAGTCATTTGGTCAAGACAAACCACAGACAACAAACAAATAAAAGACGGATCATGAGACGTCATTGAACCTCTAAATTCTTGATAGGACATCCTTGAGGAAACTAGTAACATGACTCAAAAACCAATGTTAAAAAGACAGTTGACAGATAGCAGTCAAAGAAAAAGAGTCCTGAGACATCTCGTTGCTTCTCTAAATCCTTCAAGGGACATCCTTGAGAAAGCTAGTAACAGGATCTTGCACAAATCGATAAAAAGATAAGACAAAATAAGATATAAAGTCATAAATCCAAATAAATGTATTCACCAAAACTTGATCTTGTGGGATTGTTTGATTGTTGATGTTTGACATAGCGTAATGTGAGAGAATGACACATACTGCATAAGACATTGAGTCTGGTTTTGACTTAGTGACTTTTGTGTAAGGCATGACAAAGCCTGGTTTCAGTAAGACATGTGTCATATAATAAGACATTGGAGTCTGATGACGTTGAGGTGACAAGCCACATGAGACTATGACAATTTGATGACAAGAAAGACATATCTTGTTTAAGACATAGGTTGATCGCTTTGACAATGTGTTTGATATTGACTTGATGACAGTTTGAGATATTTTGCCTTGTTTTTGCATGACTTGTTTGGATTCCTTGATTGAATAACTATGTGTGTAGAAAGAGTTTGACATGATATGATACCCTAAACTATGATATGCAACTTGTGTGATAGTGATTGTGAATGAACCCTATTGGACTGACCTAGTGTGGTCTCGGGAGCTCATCAATTGATTAGTCTTGCCTATGTTGTACATGCAGAGACCTCATAGTTCGACATGACCAATGACTTTGAATATGCAAAGTGTCATGATTTAATGTGTGTGATACATGACAAACCTAGACTGATAGACCTAATGCCTCGAGGGCACATCGATTGATGGCCTTTCCTATGTCCCAATCGCAGAGGCAACATAGTTCGACTATGTCTACGACTGAATTAACATGATCGACTTGACATGATTGACTAGACATGACTGACTTGACATGATTGACTTGACATGACTAACTTGACATGATTGACTTGACATGACCAACTTGACATGACTAACTTGACACTGTTTTTGGGATTTTTTGACTTTTTTTTTAAAAATTTTTTTTTGGAGTTTTCTAATGTTTTTGGGATTTTCAGGACATTTTCGATGGTGTGATGAATGAATGTAAATGATTCCTACACACAAGAATCCAAGGAAAACCATGATCTTGCTCCTAGTCAAGCTGAATACCAATTGACAGGTGATGATGACAACAATGTTGTTTGACGTGGGAAGGACACATCCCAAAACAACGTGAAGATGACAATGATATGACAAGAGGATAATAGTCTATAGCAGGGCCAGGGTCAAAGTCAAGGAATGTTTTGGATAATGCATTAGGTTGCCATATTGTTGCATTTGGAGTGACTTGATGAGGACTGGATGGGATGAAGAGGGATCTTTAGAGCATAGACAAGGAAAACCAAGATGGATGATATGTATAAAAAGATGATGGGTGGTGTTGGTAAAAGATAAGAGACACAAGGATTATGGATGGGATAATTATCATTTGGTCTCCAAGGACAATGTTTCATAGGGATAATGAAGC